>PVJH01003158.1:0-100312 GCA_004026705.1 Nesogale talazaci
TGTACATGTATTTATAATTTAAATATTAATGTAGCAAATGGACATTGGGCCTCCACTCAAGTACTCACTCAATGCAAGAACCCTTTGTTCAAATAACCTGGCATTCCTTGATGCTTACCTAACCCAACCAGGACTGCTGAAAACAAAATAATTCCATGAGCAAATGTGGTGAAGAAAACTAATGGTGCTATCAAAACGTATAGCATCTGGGGTCTTAAAGGCTTGAAGATAAACAAGCAGCCATCTAGCTTGAGAAGCAACAAAGCCCACATGGAAGTAACACACCAGACTGGGTAATGATGAGGTGCCGACGGGACCAGGTATCAGGCATCACAGACCCAGAACAAAAAATCAGATCAATGGGCATGAGAGACAGTGCAGAGTGGAGATGCAAAGCCCATCTGTAGATAGTTGAGCATCCCTTTAAAGAAGGGTCAAAAGGAAGACACAAGCTAGTCAGGGTGCAGTATAGGACCAATGAAGCATACAACATTCCTCTTGTTCTTTAATACTCCCCCCTCCAATATCATAACTCCAATTTTACCTTACAAATCCTGCTAGGCTACAAATATACATGGGTACAGATAAGAGCTGGAAACACAAGGAATCCAGGACAGGTAAACTCCTGAAAACCAACAATGAGAGTAGTAATACCAAGAGGGGAAGGGGAAGGTCGGGGAGTAAGGGGGAACCAATCACGATGATCTATATATAACCCCCTCTCAGGGGGATGGATAACAGAAAAGTGAGTAAAGAGAGACAATGGCCAGTATAAGACTTGAAATAATAATAATAATAATAATTTATAAATTATCAAGGGTTCATAAGGGAGGGAGAATGGTGAGGGAGGGAAAAGAAAATGAGAAGCTGATACCAAGAGCTCAAATAGAGAGAAAATATTTTGAAAATGATGATGGCAACAAATGTACAAATGTGCTTGACATAATGGATATTTGTATGGATTGTGAAAAGAACAGTACGAGCCCCCAATAAAATGAGATTTTTTTTTTAAAAAAGCAAGTTTGCCGGGCCACAAAAGTCTATCAACTCTAATAACTAGGTGTTATTTTGATGATATTATCTTGAAGTTTCTACAGCACTTCACGTCCAAGCCATCAGCTATCCATAAAGAAGTTGGCACAGTCATTATGCATCAGGCCGCTAACTTCATGGTCAATAGTTCTAAACCACCAGCCTCTCCATGAGGAAAAACACGTCTTTATTCTACCGTGAAGATTTACAGTCTCAGAGGCTCGCAGGAACCATTCTGCCAGGCGCTATAGAATCACACATTGACTTGATAGAATTTAAGGGTTTTAAATAAAAATTAATACAGATATATATTTGAAATCTATCCCTTCTTCAGTGTCTGCTCTTCATCTGGAAGCTCTGCTGAAATCTGTTCACTTTGAATGAAAAACCTGTTCACTTTGGAATACTGATGACAGGGTGTCCAGTTTCACAGCAACAACAAGCCACAGCAGAACAGACACAAGTTCAAGCTGCAAGGAGAGCATTCGCCAAAAGCAGCGCTGAACAATTGACACGTTTCAGCAAACTGATGCAGTCCTGGCAGTACTCACTTGTCTATGTCAGGAAATTTGGAAGATACCTCCTTGGCTAACTTTCTGAAAGGGATCTATTTACATACATATTACCAAGAAAGGTGATTAACAGGATGCTCAGATTACAGAACTATATCATATGCAAGTAATAATTGGCTAAATATCATCTCACAACAGTTGCAGGGGTTCAGTGTCACGGAGCTGCCTGAGGTTCGGGCCAAATTCAGAAGAGGACATGTAACAGGGCTTATCATTGTTGGTGACAAATGAATCTTGGCTGAAAGAAGAGACTGCCAGAAAAATGCTTACTTGTGCTTTATTTACTATGCAAATGCATTGAAACCTATAGATCATAACAATGTAAGAATAGCTTTGAGAAGAACTGGACTCTAAGAAAGCTGCACTGAACTCATGCAGAAACAGTCCATGGATTGTGGGGCAGTTGTGCAAAGAGAACAAGGACATCTTGCATGGTTAAAATCCAGAATTGTGTGCATCAGGGCTGCATCCCCTCACCATATGTATTCCATCTGTATGCTGTGCATATGATCTAGAAGATGGAGTGTATGAAGAATGTGGCACCAGCAACGGAGGCGTGCAAAATAGCAACCTGTAGATGGCACCACCTTTCTTGGTATAAGTGAAGTGGACTTGAAACATTTTCTGATGAAGATCTAGGGCTGCAGTCTTCAGTGTGGATAACAGTTCCGTGTGAAACAAAGCACATTGAAATTCTCACAACTGTACCATCATGATCAGTCAAGAAAAAGTTGAAGTTCTCAAAGATTTCATGATGGTTGGATCCATAAGCAATGCTCATGGAAGCAACAGCCAGGAGATGAAGGGGCACATTGTATTGGATAAATCTGCTCCACACGATTGTTTTAAAGAGTTGAAAATCAAGAATGTTACTTTGAAGCCTCGGGTGTGCCTGAACTAGGCCATGGTATTTACAATCGTCCCATATGCATGTGAAAATGGGAACGTTAAGAAGAAAGACCAAAGAAGAATGGATGTATTTAAATTATTTTGCTGTTGAAACATATTGAAGTAACACAGGCTGCCAAAGGAACAAACAAATCTGTCTCAGAAGGAATACAACCAGATTTCTCCTTAGAAGAAGGATGGCAAGGCTTTGTCTCACATACTTTGACATGTGGTCAGGATATTTCAGACCCAAGGGTATCATCCCTGATAAAGTAGATGGGCAATGAAAAAGAGGACGATCTTGGATTCACACAGTGGCTACATCAATGAGTTCAAACATGAGGAAAATTGTGAGAATCTCACAGGAGCAGGCAGGGTTTTGTTCTGTTGTACGGAGGGTAGCCATGAGCTGGATCCTAGTGGATGGCACATAACAATAACAATGAAAACACTATGCATTTGAAGTTGCCCAATGACTGGTGACCTGGGATCTTGCACAATTCCAGTGCTCCCCTAGCTTAGTCTGGTAAGCAGTGTTCTGCCTTTGTGAATGATTGCTATTGAAAGACATGCTCTATCATCGATCTCCATTGCAGTGTCAATAGTGTCCAGAACTAAGATACATAAAAGTTTAGTCTGTAAAAATCAGTAACTCATGTTTTGAAATCTGAAAAGTCAGCTTACACTTGTATAATTTCATTTTTCTCAAAAGTGTTCTAAATTCTATATAATTGGCTAAGTTAATGACATTACCAATTGAATTACTTTATTGCTGAGGGGATGATTTATAATATTATCCATCATAAAATGATAATGATGTCTCTAAAGTGAACCAGAGACATATAGAAGCCATAGCTATTTGAAACAGTTATGGGTCTTTAACTAACTCTAGCCCTATCTAAGAACACTCACTGTGTTCTTATAACAGGACCTGACTCAATATTTGCCCTCATGAAGAGATCAATGAAGACATATATTCTATAGTAAAGTGTGGTAAATAAACCAGATGGTGTCCACTTATCAGAAATAATGGTGTCTTGGATCTTAAAGGCTTATCTTCAAACAGTCATCTAAGTGAGATATCAATGAAGTCCACATAAGTAGCACATGATCCTGCATGATCCAAGGTTGGCAATTAAAATTGTAATCCAAAGTAGAGAATTGCATAATGCTATACATAACAATGGAATCCCAAAATCCATGTGCAGGGTCCACTCCACATGAATTAAGTCTCTTGTTAATCCCCTCTGTTCATCAAAGGATATAAATAGCCTTCCTCTCAGACAGAGCACTGCAATGTCAATTATGGTAGATGTAGTTATTTTAAAGTGTAACACCTGATCATTTGTTCTTCCTTTTAAGTTGTTTCAGTATTTGTTTTCTTTTAGATTGACTTTTCTTCTGTTTTGTCTGTCATGAGGGTTTTTTGTTTTGTTTTCTATTTTTTTTTGCTTGTTGTTTGTGTTTGTATGACCTGAAGGTATGTGACACCCTAGATAGGTAAATCTACAGAAACAGTAAATAAATTAATAATTTTCCATGTTCTTGGTAGTTATGCCTGACATAATTTTGCCATGTATAGGAATTCACTCTACTGCAGCTAGTGTAATTTGATTAATTTTATGAAAAGAATCTATTTTTTGAGTTCCTCAGGAAATCATTGGGAACACCTTGCAACTGTGATGCTGGATTTAAGACCGAATAGAAGATAAGACCAAGAGAAACTTCTGTCGCTAGGAAGGTTAATGTGTGGAATAGGTCTTTTGACTAATACAAAATGAGTAGACTACTACGGAAGGATGAGGACTGAAAACTCCAGCAATTATCAGTCAAAATGCACAAATTTACTTTAAAATTTCATGTATGAGCAGAATCTTCAAGCATAGTTAAAAGCTAGAGAAGTGAGGACTAGAAGAACGCGTCTTATAGAGAGAACCACAGAATAACTAGAACACCTAGGTAATCTTGTAGAAAGATTCAGTTACATAGGTCTGTCACTCTAAGTAAATGGCGTAAATTCAAATTTTCAATTTCCTTATAGGAACAGAGAAGAAACAGTGTTTTACTAATTTCGAAGTTCTGGTGAATAGTAAATGAAGAAACGTAACAAAATTGCTTAGCATGGCCCACCCTCACTACCATCAAATTAATAACTGCTCATAGCAACTGTTTAGGACAGGGAGAACTGGCTCTGTGAGACAAAGGGATAAGAAAACCCGGTCTTAGCTCTTTGGAGGAGCTAAGGGTTTTGAACTGTTGACCTTACAGTTTGCAGCTCAACACATAACCACAGCTTCACCAGAGTTCCGTATCATGGTTCTGATAAGTAATACGTAGTAGCTATTATATTCTATTATGATGATTACCTTGGTGGCTACTATAAGGCAAGCTTTGTAACAAATACTTAATAACTTTGTTGACCACATGGCAGGACTATGTGCATTAAGATTCCTGACTGCTGTATTTTGCTGATTTAAACATTTATAACTTAAAATATTAAAGTAATCACAGAATATTTAGAGATAACACATCCTAATCCATGTTAGGACTTAAAACATCTTAAGTATGTCCATAATCTAAATTTATATATAATAAAAATGAAAACATCTTTTACAATTAAACACAATGTATCTATTGATCATCAATGTGATGTGATAAAGAGTTGAGATAAAGATTAAGGAAATGGATTCTGAAGTCCAACTGTCTCTTTTTGAATTCAGGTTCTACCTCTAATTAGACCTTGTGTTATGGCAAGTTAATTGGTGCCTAAGAATTCTTATAAAATTATTTCACAGTTTAGGGCTGAGCCATGGTGGTGTAAGTGGTTGAATGCGGAACTGCAGGCTGTGGGCTTGGTGGTTCAAATCCAGCGGCGGCTGGGTAGCACCCATGACCACCAGAGGCAGTGATGCCCACAAACAAAAAAAAAATTATTTCACAGATTAAATTACTTTTGATGTGCAAATAATTTAGAATAGTATCTAGCAAGTGGCAAAATAAAATTAGGAATTTAACTATCATTCTTTCCCACATTGTTTCAAATAGATATGATATGTAAGACCTCACATCGACTTTGATCAAGTGCAATTGTGACAGTTGATTGGAGATAAAACCAGTGAGAATCTATTTTTTATTTTGGGGATATGATTACAGTACATATCTATTCAGTGTGTGACATAAGAAAAAATGTGATATAAAAAAGAAAATGTGATATTTAACTTACACAAAGAATCTTAGTTTGAATTTTAAAAAAAAGATTGACATTCTGTTTTATTTGAATGTGGGGCATAAGTGTTTTGGCATAACATGATTGAGTCAAAACCCACATTACAAATGTTAAAATACCAATTCATTTTGCTAAATTAAAAAATTATTTAGTATGAAGCTTTCAGTGTTAAAATATGTGGTTTTAAAAAATATGCTCTATTAGAATTATAAGTATTTCTTGTAGCTTTGGTCTTATTAGGAAAGAGAAAAGTTATCCCCCATAATATAGGCCAAACCTAAAGGTGCTGCTTGCTAGCACATGGTCAGTGTCTATACCCTTAGGAGTCAATGCTTAAAGGTTGTCTGTCTGAAGATTATCAGCCATCTAGAGCAGAGGTTTTCAACCTCCCTAATGCCGGCTCCTCATGTTGCGGTGAGCCTCAATCATAAAATTATTTTTGTTACTACTTTCTTTTAGTTGCTGTTGTTACTACTTTCTAACTGTAATTTTGCTACTGTTATGAATCATCATGTAATTTTGCTACTGTTATGAATCATCAAGATGTATTTTCATTGTTACAAATTGAACATAGTTAAAGCATAGTGATTAATCACAAAAGCAATATGTAATCATATATTGTGAAATATTTACTTCTAATGACAAATAATGAAATTTTGTCTTGAAGCATGGTGTAGCATGGCTAACATTTTCATGCTGGGTACTCGTATGTGGGCATATCTGCATGTGAGCAGAACTGCTCGGAGATGGACAGAGGAGCAGCGTATTCGTTCCTAAGACCATTGTAAATATGTGTTTTCCGATAGTCTTAGATGACCCCTGTGAAAAGGTTGTTTATCACCCAAAGGGGTCACTATCCACAGGCTGAGAACCGCTGACCAAGAGCAATCAGACCCTATAGTTTGTCCCTCCCTAAGCAGAGCCCTCTCCCCTCTGATAAGGATAATGGATGGTTCCCCCACAGGAGATCCCAAAGACACCTAAGGTCAAGACAATTCAGGGTTGACCAAGGTTAGGCTGTCATCTTGGCTCTAGAACTCACCTCTTTTGCTACATGTATGCCTCCTGTCACATTTATGCCTCTAGTGGCCCCCCTTCCTGTTGTGTATATTCCCCTAGCCTAACTCATCCCCCTCCTGTGATGTGTATACCTATTGTACAACCCTTTCCTGTTATGCACATGGTTGCCTGTCATTAGTGGAGCTTGCACGCCTCCTGAGTGTATGTAAGCCTTGGTTGGAAATATATTTGCTCTCACTGTGCAGATCTGGCTCCTGCGGTCATGATGGACCCGGCAGGTGAGCACTCACATGCTTTATCCTGTCTGGTATCTCTTTAATTTTATCCCTCAATTACACAATCATCCCTTAGGCCCATTTGATTGCAGGCGCTGGTACCCCACAATATTATCCAAGAAAATCTTGTCTAAGTTCCACAATTAGGTAATCAGTAAGATTTCGCTTTGATTAAAGTGTGTTTTTATATAGTTACACATTTACTCATTCCTGATATAATTTCTTATGAGCTGAAACTACATGTAAATAAACATAGAAGGCAAGTTAGTAGAAGAATTTTAGGATAATATTTAGGAGTTACACCCCTCCAAGTAAGATTTAATTTACCAACAACATACTACCATAGAACTGGTTCCACCTCATCACAACCCAGGAGATAAGAGTAAAACTTCTCAGCAGGGCTACTAAGACAGTAGGGATTATTTAGCCTCATCATATTCCCAGTGGAGCCATCAAATGGATTTGAACCACCAACCTTGTAATTAGTGATGAAACTCTTAAGCCACCTTGCCACCAGGGCTCCTTTTAATTTTACATGATGGGATTAAACAAGAAATGTAAAATATATACCTTTGGTTTGAACTTTTGTTCAGATGTTTATAATGTAAGGAGAATAATGAGTACTAAGGAAAAGTAACTACCTTTATAAAATTAACAAAATAATAAAACTTTGTCCATGTAAAATATTAAATTGTCTAAAAATTAAAACTTGATTCTTCCATTAGCTTTTTAAATTATGTAAATGATAGCAGTTCAAAATGTTAGAATGAACTCCAGCTCCCAAAGATTTTGGACGTAAATAAATTAGAGTAATTAAATTTTATTTTCATAAAACTTAATTAAATTTTCATTATGTAGAAATTTCATTATTTGTAATGTCCACAGGTGCATATTCATAACAGAATATTAGACTTGCCATATAACTTTTTCAGAAGTTAGACTGAGGAGCTTGAACTGATTAGAGAAATAACTTCTGTAGACCATTTTTTTCATTAATGCTTCTGGGTATCAAGTAGTTATTGTTCCAAGGTGGTTCCAGTAAGTAAGTATACTTACTGTCTTGCTCTGTGCCATCTTCACAAGTGTTAGGGATAAGTCCTCTGCTGCGGTCCCTTTCAATATAACTTGCTGAGGGTCTTCCTGTTTTATACTCCCCTTTACTTTAACAAGCATAATGTCCTTTCCCAGGAATGGAACTCTCCAGATAACATGTATAAAGCAGCTGAGACAAAGTGTTGCCACTCCTTGTCTTTAAGGAGAATTCTGGCTGTGCTTCTCCCAAGACAGATTCGCTTGCTCTTTTGACTGACTATGGTACTTCCAATACCCTGTGTCAGCACCTTACTTGAATTGCTTCCATTCTTCTTTGGTCTTCCTTATTCAATGCTCAACTTTCAAATTCATATAAGGTGACTGAAAATCACATAGCTTGGGTCAGGTGCATCTTATTCCTCAAAGTAGCCAACTTTCTTTTCAACACCTTAAAGACATCTTGTACAGCAAATTCACTCACTATAATCCATGCTTTGATCCTTTTTCTGCTGCCTCCATGAGCACTGTTCACGGATCCATGGAAGACAAGATACTGGGCAACTTCAATCTTTGCTCCCTTCACCATCATGTACTTTTGTTTCTTTTACATTAACTTAAAGGGCACTTTGAAAGCTGTCATCCTTTATCCTCATCAGCAAGTGCTTCAAGTCCTGCTCACTTATAGCTATCAAGGCTGTGTCGTCTGCCTATTGCAGGCTGTTAATAAGCCTTCCTCAAATTATGACGCCACCTTCTTCTTCACATCATCCAACATATTAAATACTTGGATTGTTTATTATTATTTTTTATTACTTGCCCATCCTACATATTAAATAAGTATGGTGAGAGAAGGCAACCTTGACACACACCTTTATGATTTTGCATTATTCCATATTCCCTTGTTCTGTTTATACAAGTGCCTCTTAACCCATTTAGAGGTTTTGAATAAGCACATGAAGTGCTCTTGAGTTTCCATGCTAATTACGATTATCCATAGTTTTTATTTTCTACATATTTGAATACCTCTGCATAATCAATAAAATACAAAAAAACCTCCAACATCCTATCTTTATGGTACCCTCTGTTTTGAACCAAGATCCACCTGATGTCAGCAATGATATCACTTCTTCTAAGACCTCTCCTGAATCAGTTTGAATTTCTCACAGGTCCCTGCCAATATCATATGCAACAACTGTTGAATTATCTTCACAACTTTTATTATTTTTTTTTTAGGCATCACTGCCCTCTGGTGGTGGGAGTAGGAGGCCCAGCCTTTGCTTCTGGGAGCCAGAATCAAACCTCCATCCCAGTGAGCCGCAGTCCCGCGCACAACTACTATGCCACCAGGGCTCAGCCCCACAACTTTTATTTACATGTAATATCAGTGATCTTGTTGGATGGTTTGCACATTTGGGGGGTATTCTTTCCTTTGGAATGAGTACAAATACTGATCTTTTCCAGTTATTTAGCCAGGCTGCTTTCATTCAAATTTCTTCACATAGATGACGGAGGGATTGCTGTGACTAATCAACTTGTTGAAACATTTCAATTGGTATCTCATCAGTTCCTGGAGACTTGTTTTGGGCTATTAACTTCAGTGCAGGTTTGCCTTCTTTCTTTAGAAACCTTGGCTCTTGATTACATTGGATCTTGAAATGAATGGGTGGTGAGTTGGTATTTTTGGTATAGTGACTCTGTGTATTCTTTCTGTCTTAAAAAATAATTTATTGGCATAAAATCACGTATTTTCTTTCCTTTTTTGGCATCACTGCCCTCTGGTGGTGGGAGTAGGAGGCCCAGCCCTGTTCCTGGAGAGCTGCTGCTGGATTTGAACCTCCAACCCAGTGGGCCGCAGTCCCGCACACAATCACTACACCACCAGGGCTCAGCCCATAAATCACATATTTTCAACTCAAATTAAGAGAAGATCAATATTTTGCTCATAGACTGTATGAATATTAGAACTCGACACTTTAATTTCTTCTTCAGTTCTTTCAGTTTAAGATATGCTGAGTGTATTCTTCCTTTGTGGTTTTGTAGTCTAAGTCTTTGTACATTTCCTTATAATAATTTATTTTGTCTTCCTTAAAATTTTCACTTCAGCTCCATTATTCCATCATTTTTTCCATTTTCCTCAGCTCTCTATGATTAAAATCATCTAAGAACTAGTCTAGAAAAATGAATTCTCAGGATGTAGTCCTACTTGATATTTGCTTTCCTGAAGAGATCCTTGAGAATATGGGTGCTATAAAAATGTATGGTGAAGAAATTATATGATGTGCAACTATCGAAAAAAGTGACTGTGGTCAAAAAGAATTCACCAGAGGCTTCCTCTATCCATGTGGGGACCATGCACATGGATTTCTCTGGACCATGCAAATGGGCCTTTACAGTCATCCACGGCATTCTGAAAACTGAGCATTCCGAATTTCATCTCTAATACTTTTCCCTATTTCAGTCTCAGACTTAATGATTTCTAATCCTTAGATCACAGACTGGTAGACTTCTTCCTTGGGGTCTCTCATGTTTTAATTTTCTTCAGCTTCAACTTGCACTTATCTGTGGGCAATTGATGGTCTGCTCCACAGTTCACCCTGGTCTGGGTATAGCTAATGATATTGAACATACACATTTTCTCTTCCCACAGAAGGAGTCTATCTGATTTCTCCGAATGTCATCAGGAGAAGTCCACATGGACAGTCACTTTAGGTGATGTTGAAAAACTATTTGCTATAATTTTCATTTCTGATGACTTCTGGTTTTCCAATTTTAAGGCTTCAAACACTCCAAGTTCGATAATGGATGTTTTGTGCTGTTTCTTTTCCTTTTAAGTCAATCAGCATCAGCAAATTAATGTCTCACATTCTAGTCACATCATTATATTTGACTATATTTCCTTAGTCATATTTTTGTGCCTTCAATGTGGAAGATTAATCACTAAAGAGAACTCATCTCTGGCATTTTATCTGACAAATGTTCTGCTGCTATTCATTAGATTTTTTAATATATGACAATGTTACACAATGAATCACATTTTCCATGGCTAACCTCTCAAAAGAAGCATAATATGGAGAAAGCAAACTTTTATTAACTATTTTCATAATAGTTCTATATTCATTGTAAAACCGGAAAGTCTAGAGTCTAAAAAACATTTTTTTGGGGGGGCGCATCACTGCCTTCTGGTGGTTGTGGGAGCTACCCAGCCTTGCTCCTGGAGAACTGCTGCTGGACTTGAACCGCCAAGTCAGTGGGCTGCAGTCCTACACTCAACCACTATGCCACCGGGGCTCAGCCCAAGAACATTTTTAGTTATACATAATCTTGCCATGAAGATATTCACTATTAACATTTTAGTACATTTCCTCTCAGTATTTTTCTGCATATATAACCATTATGTTCACCTTATTATTTTTATTTTAAATATATATTATTTATATAAAATTATATATGAGTATGAAGCTATATTTATAGTGTGGTTAACAAAATGTTACACCACATATCTTTGCATTTTATATTGATGAATATAGATGAGTAAGAATTTTTCTAAGGTATCAAAATGTTTATCTTATTATTGGTATAAAGAAAAGGTGTAACTTTGCTTAGCTAGTCTTTAAAGATGATTAACTTTTTCTAAAATTACATAAAATATTTTATTTTTAAATTAATGTAATTAAACTGCAGAGTTAGCAAGTATTTTTAAAATGAGATCTTTAAGATTTGCATTTTATAAAAATAATGCTGATTGTGGGTAATAAGGAATATCAAGAAAGAACTGATGCACTTGAATTATGATATTTTTGTAGACTATGGAAACTACTGTGGGTTTCCCAAAGAAGAAACACATATATCTTGGAAAAACTACAGCCAGAATGCTCCTTAGAAGCGAGGACGGTGAGAATCCATTTTACCTACTTTCAGCCTATTATCAGTAGGAACCAAGCCTCAGAGAGGACATTATGTTTGGTAAAGTAGAGCATTAGCCAAAAAACAAACAGAGACTCTCAGTATCCATTAAAACAATGTTTTCAACAATGTGCTTAAATAACACAGTATTTATTAGTAAATATCATATCCTGAGGATGTCCCAGGCCCAGGCAGTGTTTAACTTTTAATTCATACAGTTGCTATGAATTAGAAATGACTATATTATCTAACAACAAATATAGGTGTATACAGTTGTTTTCATGAAGTACTTAAGGATCCTTTTGTAAGAATAGGCTAAAGATTGAGAGGAGTCTTAAATATCACATATACATTGTGTTGTGCACTACATATATGCATACCTAATTTGGAATTGTCAGTGCATAAATTTTATTTTAAATCCATACCATCCAAATGATTCAAACTGCCTACTCAACATTTGCACATATTGCATAAAAAGATATAGTCTGGGGGTGGAGAGTAGGTTAATATATTGGGGTATTATTAAAAAGACGAAGGGTGACATGCTGATTTGGTTGCACTATTCCTACTCAAGTCAAACTCCCCATGAAGTGACTTTTCTCTGGATGGTTCTGTTGAGAAGGTGGGAGAAAATACTGAAAAGATTCACCTGTGAGTAAATAGGAATAGGATTCCCAGTAAGATGATCCTGCTGGATATAAAGTGAGCCCTCTGTAAAGCAGGAGATGTGATTTCAACTTGGGCAAGAACTAGGAGTGGAGTATGTCCTCTGGACCCAGCATCTCTCTGGTTTACTCCTGCCTGACTTTCAGAGTGTGAACAGCACAGCCCCCCACCCACCCCACCCCACCTGCACACACACTCTCCCATACACTATATAAGACATTTCCTCAAACTTTCAAGAGCTTCTGTGGCTGTGCAGAACCCAGGAATAAGATGGAATATACTCGAGAGGAATGGGGAGGGAGAGGGGGACTGAATATATCATAGAAGACTATATCACATGGCAACTCACCCATCCTTAATTTTTTAGACTAGTTTAGTATTAACTCTTCTAAAAGAGATTATAACCACATGAATGACAACTCACCCTTGCAATACTCTAAACTAAAATACCACGGAGGCATACTCTCCCTCATTCTCTTGTAGCCCATATCTAGTAAGTCAGACCATTATGCAAATCCTGTCTTCAAACACATCTAGTTTGTTAGCACTTCTCATTGGCTGGATAAATAAACAAATGAAGGATAAAATTAAAAGTTCCTATATTAAAATAGGGTTAAATAAAAACATTGAAGGTATAGAGCAACAACAACAAGAAACAAAACAAACTCACTGTCAACGAATTGATTCTGACTTATACAGCAACCATGTGTACATAACACTTTCTTTCTTTTTTTCTTTCTCTTTTCTTTGAGTCATATATAGGGTTTCCAAGACTGTAAACATTTATGGGAGCAAATAATCTCATCCTTCTTCCATGAAGCAGCTGGTGTGTTTGAATGCCAGCCATGTGGTTAGTCAAACACTTACCAGACAGGGGCACCAAAAAGTCTCAAACTAAACTCACTGTCATTAAGGCACTGCTGGCTCACAGGAATGGCCTGTTCGCTTCAGAGACTGTGAGAGTTTGCAGGAGGAGGAAGCCCAGTCTCTATCCAGCGGAGGTACTGGTGATTTCCAACTGCTGACCAGGAGGCAATGTGCAACATTACACTGCCTGTGCTTTAACAACGTCCCCCTCCCCCCACCCTATTTCTTAATAGAACATAAATGCGATTTAATTGTATTTACTCTCAGATTTCTTCTATGCTTATGACAGCTGGCACTGTGCGCTTTTTAAGGAAAAATTACAGCTTTATGAATATAATTCAATTAATTAAATTGTTTGCATTAATTCTCCTATTGCTTATACAATTATTCCAGAAATCCGGATTCTAAAACAAAATTCAGATTACTAAACTTTCTCATTATCTGACAGCACATTTCATGTGGAAGACCAAGCAAAGCTGAGTTGAAGCTATGTATAAAGAATAGACACTGATCATTTGCATGGTTTCATAGGCCTAAGTTATATTATATTTGATAGAAACATAATTATTTGAAGGGGACAAAGTGAAGTAGAAAGTAACATGTAGAACAGTGTGCTTGTGACACTCAATGTTTAAGCTGGGTTGTTGAAATTCCAGCTCCCACTGTATAAATGTAGCTTGCATACAGTGAATGACAAAGTATTGGAAACCTTTTTTTAAATTTATGCAGACTACTTCAAAGTATATTAGACAGTTCAGAACTGGATTCACTTTTCTTTAAAAATAGTCCAATTGTTTTTAAAATATTGGAGTATAATGTAATGATTAGGTAATTTTAAAAGATAGATTATATACATTACATATCCATATTTATAGGAAAAGGAAAACTTAAAGAATTAAATATTACCATAAAATTATATTTTTGAGATTGTATCTCAGTTTTCCTATCTCATTATTTTCCATTTTTTTGAAGAGTAAAATTTGGCTACCCTTAAATTTAAAAGGCAACCATATTAAGTTAATCAAGTTCAATGCAGTTCTCACTTAATTAAATGTTTTTATAAAAACATAAAATATAGTTCATAAAGCAGAAGTCCTGATTATGAACTAAAGTGAGTTATTGTGGATACTAATAAGAAATAATATTAGACCAATATTCCCTGAGACTATTCAGAAGCCTTATTAGTTTGCTTTATGTATGGCAGCTGTCCAAGCACACTGAAGACACTTTTTGTTTTGTTTTGTAAAGGAAAGAACTTTCTATTTATTAACCAAATGAGCATTCAACCCTGGAGACAATTCCTTCATAATAAAAGAAGTTTGGATTAAAAGAGAAGAAAGCAAACAAACAGATAAAATAGGATCATAGCATGAATGATTCTCAATGATAACATATGGTAAATAAAACCAATCAAATTTGAATAGAATTTTGGCAGAGAACGAGTAAAACTTCATTAAAGTAAACACAAAGAACCAAAGGCATTAAAATTGTTCCACAAAGAGTGGCTAATATATGCAAGCCGTTCCAAATGAACCCCAAATAGGGAGCTGAGTATTTTATACACATTGTTGTAGTAAAGTGCCAGCCCATCGGCTCAGATGCAGTGAACTCATGTACAACAGAAAAGAAGAAGGCATGTCCCCCTGTACGATCATCCCAATTGTTATGTTGGCGGCCAGTTACTGCATCCATTCTCATTTTAGGGAATAAAGTGAGACTGAGAATCATCATGTAAACTTAAAACGCAGTATAGGAATTAAAAGACAGAGAAGAAATTTAAATCCAATGGTTTGATGATAATAGATCCCTGATGGTTCTGTGGGGTTAGGTGTTGGGATGTAGGAGTGGAGTCTAGCCTGTTAATCTGGAGATAGCCATTGAGGAGTCAATGAGGCCTCTATGTGGGCATGGCTTTCTTCTGAGACGTCTGGGAAATCTCAAGATATTTTCCTCGTGAAGATGAGAAGCTATCTCCCCCAGTTGTTGGGAGTTAATCTTTGAGGCGATGAGTCACAGAAAAGACAAGATGGCAGCATCTGCGAAGCTGGAGGAGCCGGCGGGAAGACCACACGGCTTTGCCCTGATGGAGCCAGACCTCTGAAGCTGGAGCGGCATGCTGTTGATGGACCCTGAGCCCTGGAAATGAGGAGCCATGGGGAGACCCCTGCCAGTGCCGGGATTCTGCACCCCCTGACCTGTGACTTCATGAGTTGGAAGGAGACTTTGTAGACTGATTTCGGGCATATGGGTTAATATCGGACTTATGACTTTGTGCTGGACTGGATTGGGATGCTTTCTTAGTGTCACATTCCTTTTGTATATAAACCCTTTCCTTATATCTATATGCGTGTCTTTGAAATTTGTTCCTCTAGTCTATCCGGACTAACACAGGCACCAAGAAGGAAATGGAAGAATTTATTTACACCCCCAGACAAGAAGTTTGCCATTCCAACTCTCTTAAGATAAAAAAGTGAAACCAGAAGTGAAAGATCATGTCAAAAGCAAAAACCCTGGGTAAAAAAAACAGAAATCTATCAATGAAAAGGTGAATGTTAGATGTAGAAATGACAGCTTTGATAAATTCTTTTTTTCTTTTCCTATACATTTTTGGTCAAAATTCTCAAAACTTCCATTATATATTTTTATACTTCAAAGTCCTGGTTGGTTGTATTATTAAAACTATTTTTTCAACAGTATAAATTTGCATAACTATAGAAACTATCCTCTTTTATTCTGAAGTTCTATGTCAGGAGTGTCCCATGAATTAAATGTTTACATGTCATAATTTCATAGTCTTGCTGTAACTTACTTTTGTATTAGTAAATTTTCAATAATAGTTGTATCCATGTATACATATGTTATTATCTCTAAAATAAATTGGTCTAAATTTTAGCTCCAATTTCAATTTGTCTGAAACTCAACAAGAAAATTCAAGTAATGAGAGTTACATTTTTTCACTAATGTATAATTATCTATTTTAATGGAAAAGAGACAAAATCATAAGTAATCAAGCAGCAAATAGAAATTTCTTCTTATTTTTAATTACTTTCTTTGGTCAAAGTCAAGATTTGGCATACTTAATTTATTCTAACATTTATTACTTTTTTATCTAGAGTATATCATTAATCCAATAATGAAGTAGCTGAATAAATATTCCAAACTAACTTCTAAAAGTGTTTAGTATGATGACCCTGCAGTAAATTTGGAATTAAAAATTAATTTTTAAAACTTATTCTAACCAGGCTCAATGGGAGACAACCAAGCATAGCGGCAGGGAATAGGAAGTCAACAGTGAAACAGCAGAAAAAAGACATGAAGCCAAATGAGGGTATCTACCCATAGAAGCGCATGTGGCATGGAAGACAGAAGAGGGAGAAAGGGGTGGAACGATCCTGAAGTTCTGCAGCGTCATGACCATCTGGACAGTAACTAGACCATATGGAAGAGATTTACCCAGGAGAGGGACATGAACAGAATTAGACTTTTCAAGAGATTGTGTGTGTAGCTGACATAGGTGAGGACAAGGAACCGTGTCCAAAGAGGAAGGAGGAGACCAGGGCAGATGACGATGGGAGTGTGAGGGAGGTAGCTTAGGGACAGGGAAGCTATTCCTCCCCTGCCTGTAAAGGCCCTTGTGAAAGAGGTTGAAAAGACATCAGGCAGCCATTAGACACCAAGGGGAGATACCTAGGACTGAGCATGCGCATAATCAAGCACCCATCTAGGGGACCCAAAGTAGGCGCAGGCCCATGACATCAGCCAGGTGGGCCCAGCTCAGCCAACAGGGCCAACTCATACTATCAACCAGGCCTCCTCAGCCAGAAGTTTGAAACATCGTGGCTCTGGGACAGTCTCATTCTTTTTCTTTACCTTGTACTGGTCATGTGGCAGGTCAGGTGGCAGGGTGTGGGGGTATACCTGTGTGCCCACCTCAGGGCCTGTAACTCGGGCCAGCATGTGTCTGGGATCTTGCTCTCTGGTCCCCTCACCCTCTTGCCCCTTGATCTCTGTCACTGGGATTTCCCAGTCCCACACATGGGTGCTCTTTTCCACATGGTTGTCTGTGTCCAGTTGTGAACCCAGGAGTGGCTTGGAATGCTTTCCAGAAAGAGTGTGTACTCTTTTGAAGCTCTAAAATCTGAAACTTTTCCTGTCCTTCATGCCTCAGTGTGAATTGTTTCAGCCTGTGAAGCAAAGAACCTAGGTATAACCCACTCCAGAAACCTCATAGTATCTTAAAAGACAGTGGGGACAGTAATCATCTGGGAGAAGCTAATGCATGCCAGATAAAAGAGCTGTCAGCATGTAAAAGAACATGTATAGAAGCATAGTAAACGTATGAAAAAAATGGTGGTTTTTATAGTGTTTTTTATCTTAAAAAGTAAGTTGACCTATCTTGATCACCAATTTACAATAAAACAAAACAAAACAAAATTCATTCTATGCCCTCTCATATACTCAAAATAAATGATATTTAGAATAATTTGCATCACATCATCATTAACAGTTCAAACTAGAAATTTTACAATAAAAAGGATGGTAAAAGGTATATGTTTAGCTAATGTTTAAATGTTACATTTTAAGGTACTTCTTTCGGGCCTGGGCCCCGGTGGTGTAGTGGCTGAGTGTGGGGCTGCTGCCCACAGGGTGGTGATTCATATCCTGCAGCAGCTCTCCAGGGGCAAGGCTGGGTCTCCTACTCCCACCAGGGAGCAGTGATGCCCACAAAAACAACAAAATTTAAAAAATGAAAAAAAAAAAGATACTTCTTTCCTCAGCAATTGTACCTGCTTGTTTCCTTACAACTACTTTTTAAGTAGTTAATACAACTACTGAAAATAAAGTACAATGTTATTACTTACGCTGAAAGAAAAAACACAAAACCAGCCCCATTGCCACCCACCTGATTCTGGGTCAGAGCAACCTTCTGAATTGTTCCCCAGTGCGGTACACCTGCATGAATGCCA
Organism: Nesogale talazaci; assembly: GCA_004026705.1. Lineage (NCBI taxonomy): Eukaryota > Metazoa > Chordata > Mammalia > Afrosoricida > Tenrecidae > Nesogale > Nesogale talazaci. The sequence goes on from PVJH01003158.1 coordinate 18,449, forward strand.
ACAGTTTAAAACTTCATCCCACTCAGCAATTGATGGTTTTGAACTGCCAAGCTAACAGCTAACAGACCAATTCTTAGATGATAATCCTATCAAAGCTCCATAGTCTGAAAAGTTCTAGGGAATTTATTTTTTATATTTTGCCTTATTATCTCACCTCAACATACCTCTTACCTGCAAAGAGCTACCTTTCCTATTTCATAGAATAAGTAGGATAAATTCCCTTAATTTACTCTTCAGCCCTGATTCAACCATTATTTTTATTTATCTAACCCATCATACCTATTCTTATTTACCTACCCAGATTTATTGCAAAAGGGTCCATCCCCAGGTCATGGAGAAAAGTCCTTCCTTTGAGAGTGTGGTTCGGAACCATAGTGAAAACAGAAGGAAACACTATGTGGTCCTGCGTCCTTGATCCAGCACTTGCGTCACTCCCTTCCAAGGTCAAAGCTCGTCCCTCTTTTTCATGGTTCTCTGTTTCTCCAAGCATAACGAATGTCCTTCTCAAAGGATCAGTCTCTTGACAGCATGCCCAAAGTACACACAATGAAGCTTTACCATCTTTGTATCTAAGAAGCATCTGGATGTATTTCTTCCAAGATAGATTTGGAAAACTAATGGAGGGCATTTTTTCTGTCATTGCCCAGGATAGCATTCCCAATAGCAACTGTGGTCACAACGACAGCTACGATCCCTTTTTCTATGTTATTAATGTTGCCCTTAGTATTTCTTTCTCACCAGCATATTTACAGTGATATCTCTTGTACATTAACATTATCCTCTATGCCTCTTCAAACACTTCTTTCTCTCCTATTAATGGTATTTGTCTAAAGTGTCATCATCACATATTTAATATTGCTTCGCTCAATTGATGGTCATGCATGTTTTTACTGTTATACTCATTTTAAAGGAGAGATGAAGACTGTGAAGCTAAATAACCAGTCAAAGCTTATTTCCAAACTGTTTACACAGAATTTAAATCAAGACATGCTAGCTTACAATTTACTTTTTTTGTTTTATAAAACCTGGTGCCATACATGTCACTAACTTGAATTATTAGCTTTTGTGTGTTTGTTTTTCCTCAATAGTAATATACTTAGTCCATATTACATAAAAAGAATACCAATGAAAACTGAGAAAGCAAACTATTCTTTTAAAAGATGTGATAGCTACAAAATGAAAATGAATATTTTGATTAAATTTGTATGTGGCAAAGTTAAGATTAATATTTTAATGAAATTTTCTCAGTTTACCCAAAAGAGCAATAAATTTACTAAAATGTATCCTTGAGGACTGTGATAAACAAAAGACATTCTTAGTTTTAACCTATTAAAATATGCTCTAAAAATAGCAGTGCTTTATTCATGCCTTTGTGATAGTACTTTAACAACATAACAAATTTTACATAAAATGTTTAAATAACAGTGGTTTAACATTTTAGTGAGGGAAAGTAAAAGCATGATAAAGAAAAATATATATTTTATGAGTTTATCTAAATTAAGTCCCACCAAAAACAAATAGTCCATGGAACTTACACAATATTTAATAAATAGAGCTTTGGTTTACATAATTCAATAATATAATGATTAGTGTTTGAGCTAAGTATTAGAAATTATAAATATCATTACTCAAGTAGATAATTACCGGTTGTGCACCATGATAGTCTTATTTTTCAATTTCTTAGCTCTTTTTTCAGTTAATTTAGAGAGACGTCTTCAATAGAAGTAAGTTCTTAATGTTAATACACCCTTGTCTCTAAAGTCTTTATTGTATTGATTTAGTCTGTATTAATTTATTCATTGAAAGCTTTTAAGGGGCTGGGGCCCATGTCAGGCACTAAATGGAAAAGATGAAAAAGGAACAACTAGCTGGTATCTCAAAATAGTTGCAGAGACTACCAACAGCAGATGAAAGTCCCAGTGACCACAGGAAATCTCGAAAAGCACATTTATTAAGACAAAGCTACTTAAACAAGCCATTACTTATCTAGTTAAATTATTTGTGTTGGTAAATTATGCCTAAAATGCTATTTGACATATAGTGTATATATACATATATATATTTCTGTCATTCTCACAGACTTGAAAACAAGTTAACATTTTAAGGCAATACCAATTTACCAGGTGTAAATTGGCATCTTTTTGAAGAAAGGAGTGTTGGAAAGTAATGCAATTATTTTCATGTTTATGCATGGATATGAGTTTCTGAACATGTAAAAGTGAAACTAGGGTTAAAGAACAAAACCTGGAAGTTAAAACATGACTGAATAGTGAAACGCCACTGAGGAGATTTACCTTTCAGGAGGTATGCATTAATAGTCCAAAGGGAGAAGAAAAGCCAAACACTAAAAAAAGTCAAATATGTACAAGAGGGGTTCCAAAAGTTCGTGGACAAATGTAATTAAAGGATAGTGGAAATTCTCTATGAACTTTTGAAGTTCTTCACATTTAGTAGCCAGAAGAGAGGAGACTCGCTAGTTGATATCCCTCCAAATTTTATATTAGAGAGATGAGATTCTCCCTCTCCCTCGGTCTGTCTGAGAAGACAGTGGCTGCATAGCACCTCTCATTTCAACGACCAACGAGGTAATTCTGAGATTCCCCTTCAGGGGACAACCTCCTCCCCACCCCTGGCCCCCCTTTAACATGCTCAGACCTCAGCATCTGCTTCTATTCCAGGGTTCTGAAGGAAGCAGAGCAGAGGAAACTGGTGGAGCTATTGCGCTTAGCATTAACTGTCTGCTCAGAGATAAACATGTAGAGTTTGCTTTAAAACAAATTAGGAATATGAGTATTAAACACTTACCAGGATATAAATCACAGTTCATAAGGAAAATAGAAAGTTTATCTGAAGACAGAACTTTATTGTATATATTTTCAGGTGGATCAAGTCACTTAAGTCTCTTACCAGCAAATAATAGTAAGTCATTTCTGACCAAAATAGCAGATTTTTTTTCACGAGAGCACAGGTCTTCTTTGCTCTTTTATAACAAGGTTTTGAATAAATTTAAAGCATAGTAAAACACATGTAAAATTTTAGAGTACATAAGTAAAAAAGCCAAAGGAAAACAAAAAGAAAAATTACTTACTTGATATTATCAAGACATCCTGATTCAGGCTTCAGTATGGCAGTATGATGAAACATTTTATATAAAGCAATTCCAAGGAAGATTACATTAAGCTGGAAAAGAAAAGGTAGTGTTATGTAGTATAACTGGGGTCAAAGAAACATAAGTCCATTCTCTGTAACAAATGAACTGCTCTTGGTAATTAGCTCTCACTACACTTTTACAGACACTGGGTCATAGATGATTGCCAAGTATTTTAGCAAAGAAAAGAAGCCAGTTGGGGAATTGGGGATACCCTTGAGTTACAAAGCACTGGTATGCCAAACTTTACAAATGCAAAAACAGGAGCAGTATGGAATGCTGCTACAGATATTTTGAAAGAGCTCATATACTTTTTACAAGTCTATGTTTTCAAAGAAAAACTGAATTATTATCCTACATGTGTTATTACTTTTAAACACTGAACATGGCCTGAAATATTATATCAAAAATATTAAAAGCAATACACTTTTAAATAGCTGGTATTATAAAAACCTGGTTAAACGCCGATGTTCCCACAAACTACTATTAAAGTAGCAGGGATGCCCAATTATACTGTGAGATCACTGTTAGCAGAGAAAGCATGTGATTTAAAACAAAACACAAGGTATAATGCAAATTCCATATATCTTCATGCAGACTATATTTAAAAAGACACATTACATTTCCCTTTGCCATCTGATTTATTTATATATGTATGTGTTCTCTGGTATGAGAGTGGTAGAGATTAGGGCAGTCCAATTATAAACTCCACTGAAATTCTCCCAGCACTCCAGGTCCGCATCCTTTATGCTTAGATGACACACTCCTTAAGTGTTGGGAGCATACATTCAAAAGTCAGAAAAGTGGAAAGTCTTAAAAAGACAAATCTGGAGGCAAAACAACAACAAAAGCGTACACACATACAACTCCATACACCTAACATAAACTGAATCTGCTGGTGAGTAAATAATATTTGAAGTGATTTAAGTGCTGTCTTCCTCTCCTTCCTAGTTTTCTGTTCTAAAACATGATACACTTGATACAAACACGAAGCTTATTCCTACAGAGAGGATTACTTAACATGCTTGATATTACCCAACTCCCTTTCCCCTGGTGAAGTCACGAGATAATATGTACCGTATGGACATTTCTAAAGTACAAAAAAAAATCTGTATCACAAAACTTGTCTGGTCCCAAGAAGTTCAAATGAGGAATTTTATGCTTATATTTAATTTCAAGTTATGAGGCTCACATTTTATTTCAGGGAAAAAAAGAGGAGAGCAATTTTTTATTTTATTTATTTTTTAAACCACTTTACTGAGGTTTCATACATTGCTTATCGCAATCCATACGTACGTATATTGTGCCACGCGTCTTCACATGCCTGCTGCCGTCATCTTTCTCAAACCACTTGCTTTTCCACCCGAGCCCTTGACATCAGCTTTTCGTCTTTTCCCTTCCAAGCTCTCCCACCAATCCTTGATATTTTATAAATTATAATTTTGTCATAGCTTACATTGCCCGATGTCTTCCCTTACCCACTCTTCCTCTGTCTCTCCTCCAGATAGGAGGTTATGTGTAGATCCTTGTAATAGGCTCCTCCCTCTCTACCCCACCTTCCCTCCACCCTTCTCCTCTCACTACTGGTCCTCAGGGGTTCATTTATCCTGGGTTTCCTGTGGTACTACCAGTTCCCCAAGAGGACAGTAATTTTGTATTTTAAAATTACATCTCTAAACTTAACATACAATATTTTACTTTAAATTGAAAAGAATTATTCTCATTTGGAATCAAGACACGATGCATCTAAAAATAAAAAGGGAAACATGATTGATTGCCCGTTCACCCCATTTTGCTGTGCCTTTCTTAGGCAGAATCTTTTTGTTTTTCAGGGGTCTTTATATTTATATGAAAATGAAAAGAAGGGATAGTAGAGTGTGTTTCATTTGCCCATTTCTGAAATCATTCCTACTTCAAATTAGAATGCTAACAAAAATGTCTTCATCAAACCTAGTTCTCCTTTTTCCAATGCCTAAAAATCTACTGAATCATGTTAGGCTGTCCACATGAATTACCACAGTATTGCATAAAGCCTTGCATAATTTCTTCTCCCGATGGTTTTGGTCAACTCTTTATGGTATGTATCAAAATAGACAGTAATGAGTGACTTAATTACTTGAGTTATGTAGGGTCAAATGAGGAAAAGCTTTCACCAAATTAATCTATGTAAATTTAAGATATACAGAAATGGGACAGTGGAAATTTTATTTCTTGATGTGGGAAATATGGAGTAAATTAGGGGCTCTTACCATAATTATCAAGGTCGCTGGTCCTATAAAACTCCAAATGAAATAGGTGTCAAGCCGGAGCCAACATCTGTAATGAAACATAAGGGAGAGAAGGCATTGAAGGATCGAGTATGGGGCATACACAGAGTGAGCGAGTGACAGAGGAGAATGTGAGCTGCCGAGCATTCCACGGGGAGACAGGAAATATTACACTGCTTGTTCATTTAAATGCTGAATGATGTGCCCCATTTCTGACAGCTCTATTGATGGAGTAAGATAATTACCTCTGGAGGAAGCAAGGAAAAAATGGCATTGGGCTTATTTGCTTTAGCTTTTTGTGTCTGTCACAGAACCTTAAAAAAGGGGGGAAATGAAAAAAAGGAAGGGGAAAAAAGCCATACACATAGCCATTAAATCAAGTAACTCTAAGCTAGCCTTTTCTCTCCAATTATGGCGCTACATAACCTGTCAATCAGTTGTCAGGCAGAGTGATATTTTCCTGTCAAGAAGATCTGAGGACATTCAGTTACAAAAAAGAAATAAATCTGGTGTCAGAAGACGAAAGTTTAATTAGGTTGGGCAGCGAACCTTTGAGAGTTCGCAAGTCTTAAGAAGTGCATTGTTACTGCTCATGCTTCTGTGGTTGCAAATAATCCTCATGATCCCTTGAAGTTGATTCATGACTCAAAAGTAAATTATTAATCACTTAATTTCAGCTCCATTTAATACTCCCCCAATTCTTAAAGCCTCTGGGAAATTACATTTTCATTCTTCAGTATGACAGGAAGGCAAAATGAAAGTGACTGGTTGTGAGAAAAATTAATGCAATTTTTAAACAAATTACACATGATATTAAAAATAATATCTTGAATTATTTGCTATTTTGTGGTATAATTTAAAGAAAAAAATCTACATTATAAATATACAAACGTGGTTTCTCATGTGGTCTAAGTATGAAAACACTTAAATATTTCTATAATTATAAAAATGTTAACCAAATGTAAGCAATGATAAGATAGAAGAAAATCTATTTTAAAAGAAATTGATATATGACCATTAGTCAAGGAATGATTTTTAATTTTTTCAATTCATAATATAAAATTATAAAGGAATTCTGTTAAGAGAAAGGAATTCTGTTGTATCTGATGATATAAAATATCACAAAACAAGCATGAATGACTAAAAAGCAATTAAGAAGCTATACCATAAACCATATACTTTAAAATATTCTGTATACAAGTATTATTGATAAGCACATACATATGCAAGAAAAGTCATGAAAGTCAGATACTAGAGGTTAACTCTTGCATGGGAGAAGAAACTAGAATTAGACTATAGTTGTTTCACTCTGCTTTATTTTAATAATTATTGAAAGCAGATATGCAAAAATGCTGACAACTGTAATATTTGTGTGATGGAGTCAATAGCACTTATTGTTTTGGGTTGTTTTGGGGTTTGTTTTGTAACTTTTTAACCTCTCCAAAAAAAGTTAAAATGTACATTTTGAAGCCGCCCTAAAATCAACCTCCTTAAAGCAAATCAATTTCAAAAGCACAACATTTGTCTATCTTTGATAACATTAAGTCTATGGAAACAATTTTTAATAGATATCTACTACACTCTACAATAAGTTGCAGACAAGAGGTCAAAACCTGTTTTACATATACAAAAAGAATGCTCTCTATTCAAAATAAACATAACTTGTTTGTAGAATAAAAGCCATATCAAATAAATCCCTATTTATATGATTAACAATGAGTTTTTTGATAGTTATATTTTTGTATTGTTGTTGCTCAAAAGCTTTTTTATGGCAAAAAGGAATGTGGCACTACATATAGGGATAACAAACTATGGAACTCAAGATTGAAATATGGCCACTCTCTTCATGCATTCTATAAGCTAGTTTACCACCATCACTGTCCAACTTGGGGGCAGAAAACTTCATCATCCTCTCTGGATTCTCAACAAAGTCTGATTTTCTCAGGCATTTAATTTTTTTTAAAAAAATGAAGATATTTTCTTTGCATTGGAAAGGTATTATAGGCAACTTTGTGGAAAAGGTCATAAGTTAAGAAAATACTGTCCAATTCATTGAACTTACATAAGAAGAGATTTTCATGGATGAAGAAAGAAATGTAATTTTTAAAACAATTTCCTCACCGAATGTTTTGCTAAAATATTGTCATTAAATTTTAGATTTATCAAGCATGACAATTTTGAAAATGGTCTCAGCTTAGCAAATGCTTTATTTGTAAATAAATGGCAAAATTTGCTTTGGCATGATGATCTCTCTAACTGTGGAAGTAACATTGCTCTAGAATATACTATTTGTTTATGTTAAGAAAGTACTTCAATATACATTTGGTACAATAGGTTTAAATTCCTTTCTGTACTGAAGAGTGAAAAGGACCATCTGAAACACTTAAAATGTACTGAATGCATCATCACTCCATGATGCTGCCTGGCGTTCGTGTGTTCTGGAAGGCAGTGTGGCAAAAATCCCTGTCCTAATTTGATTGCCATATGGCCACACCTGCTGTTGTTTTTGGCCACCCACTGGCTTTCGCAAAGCTTTCTGCATTTCCTCTTTTTCTCCTTAATGATCGCTAAAAAATATGTGGGATTTCTACCCTAAAGTCACTGTGTAAATATTGAAAAAATTCACCCTGACTTTATATTGAAGGAGAACATTTTGCGAGATTTGTCTACACGTGCCTCAATGTACGGAATTCACATCATTAAGAAAAATATCTTAAAAAATGACTACTCACTGAATTGAGCCAAGTCTTAGCACTAGCAAGGCTACAGGGCATAGTACAGGTACCCTTGGAGCCTCCAGGACTCCAATACTCTATGGGAACAACAAAGGTCTTCTTTCTCTCAAGGAGGGACTAACGAGTGGTTTTGAACTGCCCATTTTGTGGCTAGCAGCTCACCTCATATCCAATCTGCCAGCAGGGCTCTTTTCACTCAGAGTATTCTATAAATCTATACTATTCCCTAACACGTAGATACAATGCAAAACCTGTACTCAGAGGCGCACCAATCCACATTAATGAGAAAAATGGTAGAAAACTTATCACACTGAACTCAATAAAGTCCAACTTGTCAATGGTCAAAATCATCTGAGATTGAAAACTAAAACTAGGTCTGAAAATTTTCTTAATCTGTCAAATAACATGTAATTTGTGAAACAAATGATTTTTGATAAACCATTTCGGATTGAGTTTTTAACACATTAAAGACCAGATACTTTTAAATCAAGAAATTACAAATCAAACAATGAAATCAATGTGAAGGGGTGGGGAAGTAGTGGAGATTCAAAACCTATCTGCAAGTTAACACATTAAAGACCCGATAAATTCGGGATCCATTCACAATGAGTTTCAAGACTCTTTTTCTTTCTGAAGTTAATTATATTTATGTGATTTATCAATCAGTCTTAATAGTACTGTCATAAAAGACATCAACCAGATTTGGGGAAAAAAGCCAAAGTTGAAAAAACACATTCTGACTACAGAATATTTTTGATATCATATATAGTCTAGAATTTAAAGGCGCTGTCATACATCATACTCTTGATTTAGGCTTTTTTCATTTTTCTAATGTACCAATTTCAATAAAATGCTCTTTAATATCTTTTAATTAAATACACAACCTATATTGTTGCACATCACATTTATTAGCTATAAGAATAAATAGTGTCCTTTTTCAGAATTGAACAATTAACATGCTGATATCTGTATCATTATATCATAAAATGTAAATTACCAGGCTAATAGTACAAAACTATATTCATTCAGAAAGAGAAAACTAAAATCATACACCAAGTTGATCTCTCAAGATAGGACAATAATCAGAAATCCAAACTTCTAAAGCATCTCTTTTACTGAACTATTCCATAAAATTTTATTAGCACAATTTACAAAAGACTCAATCCCACATTCAGAAGAACTTTAAGTCTGCTATCCAACATACATAAATGTCACATAAAATGCATACTGCAATATGCTCTTCAATATCAGTAACACTACAATAACATAAGTCCTTATTCAAGTTTAGCACATGTTTTGCAATGTTCTATTTTGTTGCTTAATTCATACTGGTTCTGACTATTAACTGATTATTTTTTAAGTAATATAAATGAGGGGTGGTGTTTGCTTCATTTTCTAAAGGAAACAAAGTCACATACTAAACTATCCTTGGTGAGTATTAATTGTAGCCAGTAAGCAATCTTTGGGTATTATTGAAGCACAAAATTTACAATAATGAATTATATGACATAATTTAAGAGAATTTGTAAATTATGTAACTTCCTTTTCTCTATAATATATACAAAGCTATCGTTTGTCTGCATTCATTTGGCAATATTAAAAGAGTAAAGAAAAAATTAGAACAAGAAGAGTGCAATGAGAAAGGGAAAAGAAATAAAAAGACTGCATTAAACAGAATAAATCTACATCCAAGTATATTGCATAATACACATGTTAAAGATTGTTTTAACAAAACTTGGCCACTGTTTACCATAGATGAAGGAGGAAAAGATTTTGCTTAGAGAGCATTGAATTTAAGCTAATGTTGGTGAAAAAATTTGGAAAAGGATGCCAATGTTTGCACACCACAAAAAGTATAATCAATGACACTGAATTATATAGGTAGAAGTTATTGAATTGGAGAATGTCTTGGGTGTAATCTTTTGCCACAATTAAAACTATATTTGCAGACACAAAAAGGGGGTTAATAAAGTGTCAAAAATGTTTAAAAGACAAAAAGATTGTTTTATGCCTTTCTATCACATCACACTCAATACCTTCTTCCCAAACACACATCTTACGTTCATAGACCATGTGTGGAGAACAGTTGGACTGAGTGATAGTGGAGCGGACTGGGCTCACTGGCCATGGCACCCAGTGTCTTGTAGCCAGATACAATTTTAGATCTCCAGATTTAAAACTCGCTCTAATACATCCAATATATATGAGGTTTCTCTCAATGTCACAACTGTGCTGCTTTTTTCCTACAAGGAGTCAGAGGTGGCTGAGCCAGCTAGTTGCTTACCCACTAACTGAAAGGTTATCTACTTCTGGAAGGTCAAGAGGTATTATCATTCTATGAGCAGTTATGCTCTGAAACAAATTGGGCAGGCATGAGTCAGAACCCATGATAAAGTGTAACCTACAATTTTGCAAAGGAGCAAAACGGTAAGAATAATAATGTTCATTCTAATTTATCAGTATTAAATCTTGGACTAATTCCCATGGCTTCATTTCACTCACGTTAATAGGAAGCAATGGCCTAAGAATGATAAGAATTAATTATAAAATGGATGCTTTGGATATTTATTTTATAATGAAAAATAACATTGCGGAAAAATAAGCTTATAGTTTTTTAATTATCAGTCATATAATAATCTACTAATGATTATTATCATTTATAAATACTGACATGTCAGATATTTACATGAATACATACATATACACACATATAAATATGCATCTATAAAAGATACTTCAAGTAGTTCATGAACAATGAAATAAAAAAAGATAATGGAATTTTTTCATGGACTAAGTTCCCCTATCCATTGACTTTCTGGTTGGTGCAAAGGTTAACATGCTGGGTTGCTAACTGCACACATGGAGCTCAAGACCCCCAGAAGAGTGGTTGTCAACCTGTGGGCGGCAACCCCTTTGCGGGTTAAGTGACCTTCCAGGGATCACCTGATTGTTACTGCAGCAACAAAAAATTTACGACTGAGGGGTCAGCACACCTTTGCAATAATCCTTCAAAGTACTTACATCGTTGCTGTTTTAAAAAACCATTGTTGTACAGCACGGAGTGGATTCTGACTCACAATCACCCTCTAGGACAGAATGGAACCAACTTACAGTTGGTTTTCTAGCTAGCAATCCTCATAATGGCAGATCACCTGAACTTTTCTGGTACAAAGCCATTGGAAGATTTGAACTCCTAGATTTCGGGTTAGTTGCCAAGCACATAAACGTTATGTCATCAAAATCATGCCACTGAGAGTCAATGTAGAGTCCTGGCGATGCCCCCTAAAGTTGTGCAAGACTATGATTGTTTACAGGAGTAGACAGTCGAATCTTTCTCCTACAGAGCGGCTGGTGGTATCAAACTGCTGACTGTTGAGATCACAGCCTGTCGCACAACCTGTACACCACCAGAGCACATGCCCAAACCAGGACATTGAAATTCATTAGCTTTGATTCTGGCTGTAAGTAAAATAAAATCCTTGCAACTTTAGTGTTCACTCCATTGTATAAATGTATCATTTTATTTATATGCCTATCAAAGGACGGCAATTTGGGTTGCTTCCATTTTTTGACTAATCTAAATAATGATGCCATCACTCTTGTTCATAATTTATTTTGCAGTCACACACATATATTTTCCATTTTTGCAGTGGAATGATTGAGCCAATAACTCCACTTTCAACATTTTGGTTGTACTATATTCAGTGGTTATACTGGCAATATATGAAGATCCTAACTTGTCTACATCCTCACCAATACGTGTAATTTTTTGTCTTTTTTAAGTTTATTTTACCCATCCTAACAGTACTTTATAATGTTCTTTTTATATATCATATATACTTATTTATAAGTCAAGTTTTTCAACACATTTTAATGCAGTTTTTGTGGTGAAATTAGGTGCCGTGGCTGATATTCAAATCAGCTTATACTCGAGTATATATGGCATGTAATGGAGCAATGGTGGTTCATGACACAGAATGAACACTTTCACGTAAGAGATTCAAGTTAAATGCCTGGTCAATGAATTTCATATGCAGCCACTACTTGTCACTGTATGAAGGCTTGTATGTTGCTATGAATATAAAATGGTTTCAGGGGAACTTCAAGATTACAACTAGGAGAAAATCTTGGTTATCTACTTCCAAAAAGCAGGCATTATTAGAAATCCACAATGGTTCAATCCACAAATTATAATGGGACAACATAGAGCAGGAGAGTGTTTTGTTCTAGTGTGCATGGGGTTGCAATATATTAGGGGCTAGCTGAACTGATAACTAGATATGTAATTATATTTGTGAAAGTTATCATACTACATCCGTCCAAGAAGTTAAATCCAATAGTCAACTCCACATGAGTCATAACAGAACAGAAGTCCCGATGGTACCTGATTTGATTCATGCTTACTTAATACCTTACTGTAAAAATTGTAATCAAATTAGAATCACTAGCTAGAAAACATTTTGTATGCATTGTAGAGTTCTTTGCTGAATAAAAAAAATAAGTACTCAATCTGCACATACAAAAATCTTTGATTTTAATAAAATAAAGCAATACTGTAGCCTTATATTTAACTTTTACTTTAATATTTGAATAAGGAAGTCTTCCTTATCTTCACTATTCTCACTAGTTAAGTGCAGTGGAGTAAATCACATTAGTTGATAATACAGTCAGTCAGGTAAATGCTTCATTTTAATACATGCTCTATGTTCAGATGTAGTACAAGGGATTAGGCACTTGACCACTTGCCTACTCAGTTGGCAGTTGGAGAATACTCAGTGGCATCGTAGAAGAAATGTCTAGTGATCTACTTTCATAAGCTCACAGGCATGAAAACCACATGGAAGCGCTGTTCTATGCCACATGATTTTCACTGTGTGTGATCTTACGGAAGTAGATCAATAGGAATGTTCTTCATGAAGTTGACATGAGTCAGAATTAAGTCAACACCACCAGTCTATGTGGGCAAATAGGTAAATACTCAATGTGAAAATATGATTTTCTATGAATGGCTCAAGAGCTTAGAAATTATTGACTGGTATGCTAAAAACATATATATAATCTTGAGGCATTAAATTCAACATTTCTTGATTATACTCTACTTTAAATAATGCTATAATCTTATATTATAAATATATCACTTTTCTATAAAAATTACTGTTTTATCAGAAAATTAGATATTTTAAAATACAGACATTTGGGAATATAGTTAACAAAGAAGAAACTGTCCCATTTAGAATGACTGTCCGCTTGTAATCTAGGGAGAAAATGTAAGGCTTAATTGATGATCGATACTGGTCTTAGGTCATAAAACTTCATTTCAATTATTCTCTGACTATTCTTCTCATGCAAAAGAATGCTCTATATCATTACTAATGTTCAATACTTAATCCACATGCTTCAGAAACCCTGTGCTTGCCAGTCCAGAGTTTAATGAATAGGCAAGTCTCAGGGCTTCATTGATTCCCAAGCCTTCTCTTTCAGTCTTCCTTTCAGTCTTCCAATCCACCCAGCAGGGTAACCACTGCCATTTCTGTTCTATAGGAGACTGTGAGAAAAGTGCTACAGTGCATGAAAGTGAATACTTTCCTTAAATAAAATTAATTACTCAAGTAGTTTGGCTTTTTGATAATATTGAGGTAATGGAAGTTTAACTGAACAGATTTGTCTCAGGCCATAAAGTCAAACTATTTAGCACTAAATCTCCAAATCAGTCCTGTCTGGATTATTGTTAAGTCAGTGCCAGCTTTTGCTATAATTAAGCTTCCAACCATATCATTTTGGATGGTTTCACTGAATGTCCATATGAATAATAATATTAGAGCGACAAGAGAAGATACAAAAACAAGGATCAAATAGAAAGAAATGTCCATTCCTAAGAGTGCAAGTTAGACCTGTGGCCCATTATCAGAGTGTTAATGTTTAAACAGACTACTGTGCTAATTCCATGAATTTATTTTCTAAATATCTGTTTTCTCTGATCAAATGTTAGCCTATCCACTGTCTTGAGAATAATGTCAGTACAGATTAACATGTTAGTTAAAAATAATAGAAAATAATAAATAGATTCTCTTGTAGGCATTGTAAATTGATTTTTAAACTTAATAACGTCTCCAAATCAAATTATGCATGCTTTCTGTGTGAATATGTATCTGATAATCAATTTAACAGTCCTAAAATCATTTCTTGGAGAAAACATTATTATCCATCAGCCACAGGAAATGTGATAGTTATCTCTATCTGTATTAAATAACATTTTTCTAACCACCTAAAATTTTAAGTCTACTCTTTTCTCCTAATATTAATGTGATTTCAGAAATATACACCTTTATTATTAAAGCTTAATAAATAAGACTTTATTGCCAGTATAATAAAACTGAGGTATGTGCATTAAAGAGAAAATTAGTAATAAATATAACTTGGATGGTCATAATATATATGCAGTGACTTTATTCTAGATGTACTGTAAGTGGGTAAGATTGAGAAGTACAAGTTTAAGAATCAGAGTTCCAAAAATAAGTTTAACAGGCTTCCAATTTATATAAACCTACTGTACTTTGATTCATATGAATTTATAGAAAATCTTTTATGCTACTTCTTTGAATTGTGACTGATTTTAGCTCATTTTAGATAGCTGTAAATTAGATATCTCTGCATTAAAGTTAATGTAACACCCAAGAAGACAACCTAGACAAACAATGGCAACAACAAGAGCAAAACCTTTGATAGTTTCTTGAAAAAAAAGAATCATGTGGTGATCCAAAAGTGGGAAATGTCATTTAAAATAAAATGAAAGCAATAAAAAACAATAACCCAAATGGAACACAACGATAAATTTGATCATTAGAAACAAGAGATCTAATTTGATATGCAAAAATCCTGGGTTCCGTAAAGATTCATTGTTTTCTGTTTTTCTTGGAGATAGTATTTTGATTACAGTTCAGAAAGAAACAATGCGTTCGTCTCAGTCTCTCCGGTGAATGAAGATGACTAGACAGTATTTCTCAATGGTCATTAGAGCCCTGTGTCAAGGGTTGGGCGGATGGATTACCTGAGTGAAGTTAAACATTCTCCCATGTATTATGAAGACTGCTCTCCTGACACTTTATATGAAAAATACAAATGGGATACAGGAATGATGTATCTAGGATAGAATTTCAATACAACTTTCCCGTTTTCTTTTCTCCTTTGTTCAGTTTCCTTCTTATTTTGTAAAATAGGTTTAGCTTCTGTTTATGTTGGGAAAAATCATAATTGCAAAACCACGCTATTATTATGGCTTTAAAAAATGTGCTTGGGAAACACATGAGCCTGTGTTCTCACACAGTACAAATGTCAGAATATGAAAGCTTCCAGTTATGGTGCAGGAAATTAAAGAAATGAAGGCCAAAGCTTTAACAAAATCTCAACGGACTACACACTTTTGTGTCTAAGGAGAGATAGATTCCTACTGCCTAGAAAAGGACATCTGTCTCAAAATAGATGACGAACACACAAAGCAAAAACTCAAGTCAGCTCACTAAAAGGAAAATTTGCCGATATTTAAAATGAGGGGGGAAAAAATCACAGCACAACAGAAAAACAAATGACAAAATTAAAAGGAGCAAAACTGAGCTACTTGAAAGCAATATTTACAGTAATAGCATCATAAGTAGTACTGTAACAATAAGAGTAAACTTAATATTTTAAGGGAAAATATATCAATCAAATTGTAACATCTACGAATGAATTATTGAATGATATGATGTTTGGATGATATCCTAATAAAATAGTATAACACTTCATAATTTCTGGATAGTGATTTGCTAATGGGAGTGAGCTTTGTTTTGAGGTGATGAAACAGGGAAGTGCAAGAAGAGAGACATTGGACACTTCACCCATTTCCCTTTTCAAAAGAAGTATAATTTATAAATTATGAAGTGCTCATGGGGGGGAGGGCAGGGAAATATGAGGATCTAAGACCAAGGGTTTAAGTAGAAAGGAATGTTTCAAAAATGATGATGATGGCAACAAATGGACAAATGTGCTTTGCATACAATGGATGGATATATGTATTGTGATGAGTTGTAAGAGTCCCCAATAAGATGAATGAAGCAAAAGAAAATATTCTAAATTTAGATCTTGATAAAATTGGGCCCAAATCAAGGTTACACAAGACAGAATTTACTAAAAACCATTGAATTATATTCCATACAATGTCATTGTGTGTGAAGATTTTCAAGGAAGTGGTTAGCACTTCAAACTCTTATGGTTTTACAATTTATGCACAACTTAAAGATGTTGAATTGAGTGGCCTGGGGAACTCACCTGAAGAGAGGAGACTCCACCCCAAAAGTCTGACCTCCCCCACACCCTTCTGTTCCCTTTGCAGATGTTCATCTTGCCTCCCACTGCTCTCCACTTCTCCACTGAGATGGAAAATTTGTTGCAAGACTCATAAAGTTTGGCTGACAATCCTCATGATTGATTGCCGGGAAGCTTATAGATTATAGGGAAGCTTATAGTTTAGCATGAGACCATGAGTCCAGATCATAAATAATGAGGATACAGTCCTCAATATACAGCAGAACCTTTCCCCAGCCAACAGCCAAGCCTCACTCCCTGGCCCCCTGCCTTTGAGCCACACGGTCCCTGGACCTCTAGTTCTGTGGTCCAGGAAGCCTGCCTGAAACTTTCCCTCACTGTCTCATCTTATTGGTGTACTCCTCTTCTCCGACTCTTGGTCTAGTTGGTCCAGATCTGTTCTACTGCAGCCTCTACCACTTTGGAATGATTTCACATGTGCCCTACTGGTGGTACGCCTTCTTTGGTGGTCCTGGGATATTTTTCTATGTTCTGAGATGGTTCTCTTAGACACAGAATGATGGCTTTGATGGAGATGTGGGTTTTGTCTTTGAGCACATTGCACCCTCAAGGAAACAAAGTGTTATGACATGAGTTTTTCAAGTAGGGTGAAGACTTACAAGGACCTCTCACCTTAATCCTGTTCATTAACATATCACAGAACTCCTTATAAAGAGGGATTGTAACCACAGTCACAGAGCCTACAATTTATAATACATCACAAAGGAAATAGGAATTTTTACCCAAAAAAAAAAAATAAGAAATGTCACTTCAGCCCACATGTTCTAATGGCCAACTCTACTTTTTACCAACGTGACTCCACTGTTGTCACCAATATTCACAGGATAAAATCATATTTACCAAAATTCACATCAAAGATTAGATTAAAAATATTATGCTTTCTTCTTTCAATCAAAAACAAAAGTTTAAAAAGCCCTCAATCCAATCTAGAATGTCCTTTAGCGGTGTGGTTGTTGCACTGTTGACACTACTTTTTGCTTCTAATTCTGGAGTTTTCTTCTTGCTTTCTTTTTCTTAAGAATCCTCCTCTCTTGATATTGGCTACTTTATTGCCAGTGTGTTTAGGCTGCTGATTGCTGGTGAAGTCATGAAATTTGGCTTATTAATTTCTATATAAAATTTATCTAACTCCATCTGATATTTCACTGCTGCTTAGAAATCCTTTTATTGGTGTCTAATTGGCTCCTTAACACATTTTCCATAGTGCTCATTTCAGAACTTTTCAAATCATCTGCCCTCTCAGATTTTCCTAATTTAGTCACTCAGCAGAAGCCAGAATCTCTGGAAAATTTGCTCTACTTCAAAACTAACTTTGTCTCTTCTTTTCTTCATGTTCATCTTAGAGGAGAGAAATCATTTTATCATTGTGGGGAAAAATGTTATTGAATTCAAACAAACCTGATGGTCAGGAACCATCAGTAGTTGAAAGACATCAACTACTTCTGTAATCACTGACAAGATAATTAATCCGATTTTTAAATTTTAGTATGAGCAAAAGCAATGATTTGGACTTGGTGAATGTAAGGCTGCTTTCGATACAAATTCAAGCAATTTCTCATGTGTTCCACAATTGATGTCTTTTTACTTCCCATAGGGATGTGGAAACCCTTTTAGTGAGCCTAGATGTTTTAGATTCAAAGAAGAATAAAATGCTTTCTCAATATCAATTTCCTCCCTTTGCTTCCCCCCTCAGTTTATCAGAATTAAAATGAAAGGCTAATGATGAAGCCCTCATTAAAAACTTCCCTTCAGAGCAAAGAAGCAAGGAACCTCCAGGGCTTTGGAAGATCATGCTCTAGAGCTCTGACATGGCGGGGGTCACCGAGACCAGATGCATTACAGATGCTGGCACACAGACTCAGAGGAACTGTGATGAACTACAGGGTACTTTGTCCTTATCTGATCCCAGGCTATGGAACTGTGGAAAAGAGTGAGAAGCAAGCAACTTCTTGGCCCATGGAAGCAAAGGCCCCGGGGTCACGTGGCTTTAAGAGGACTGGGGAGAGATGTGGCTCCTGAGAGAGAGGACCAATGACTTACTCTTGCTGTTTTCTGTTTGCTGATCCTGACGTGTTCATCTCTCAACTTCCCTAATAACCAAAGACCATTAACGAAAGAGAAGCATCCAGATCACACAATTGAAAGGTGACTCCACTGGTGTGCAATGTCATTGCTGTGCAATCTTGAGAGACCCTATCCTTCCACTTCACATTCTGAGCACCCTGCTGGCCACTCCAGAGATGCAGTTCCAGGTTCAGATTTGGGTCCTATGGTACACTCCTGGGTCCTTAGCATATACTCTGCCTTTGAAATGGTTTGAAATGGTTTGGGTACTTAAAAACACAAGTCCTCAGGCAAGAATTTAGGCCTCTTGCTTGATATGTCTGCACACGAAGAGATTCAATGATGATATGGACACTACAGCAAAGTGTGGTAAGAAATCAGATGGTTCTTAACTATCAGAAATAACAGCATCTTCAATCCGGAAAGTTTGTTTTAAAACAAGTCCACATTGAAGAAGCACACCAACCAGGGTGATGAGAGAATAACTAGCAAATTCTAAGATCACAGGTAAAGACTCTCTGAGAGCTTAAGTCCTAAGCACATGATTTGCAGAACACTATATGTAGTCCTGGGCGGAGTAGTTCTATATTGGGCTATGATTCGCAAGGCCAGCAATTCAAAAGCAGCAGCAGTTTGGTAGGAGAAAGATGAAGCTTTCTACTCCAGTTAAGACTTAAAGTCTTAGAGATCCTCAGAGGCAGTTCGATCCTGTTCCCGGGTCTTAGTAGGTTACATTTGACTCAGTGACAGTGAGTGAGTATTGGATTCATTTACAGAGCCCTCACCTGGACTAAGGCTCCATTGAATTCCATGGATCCACTGAGCAAGGATGTGAATAATCTTGGCCACTCCGAGAGTACACCAGAATTGGTATTAAAGATATCTCTCATCTCAATGCCCTCCAATCCATACATATGCTTTATATAAAGGATGTGTGTACATTAAGAAAGCATCCCAACCCAGTGCTGTCCAAGCCCTTATATCTGACAGTAATATAAAAAATCCTCCTTAATCTCACAAAACACATGTCATGATGCCGAACTGCAGGAGGAAAATGGAATCAGTGAGTGTGTATACATTTCAGCACTGGCAGGGGTCTCCACGTGGTGGCTCCAGCTCCCAGGGCCACATAAGGCAGATGCACCTTGGTCTGACCATCAGAGAGCAAGAGACCTGAGAATTAGAAAGGCGAGGCTCACTGAACCATTTATCTCTCTGCCTTTCAATTAATCCCACATGCGTTTATCGGTCAGGTTGGCACAGTAAACCATTTCCAACTTGTTCTAGTTTTAATATACAAATGGGTAACAACAACAGAACTGGACAGAGCAGAGCTGTATAGTATGCATTTTTCCCAATTAGTGAGCATCTAGCATCTTGCTCTAAGTTAGTGACCTTACCTGGGAAGGTTTTCTATAGTCACAGTGAATTTTTTATAAAAGCCATTTTGCTTGAAACTTTTGCTTCTGATGGCTGATTTAAGAGAACAGTGTGCAGATGTGAGACTTTGTTTCCTACGCAGGAAAAATGCCACTGAAAGTGTGATATTGAACACAGCTTACAAGAATAGCACTACGGGAAAAACTCAAGTGTGTGCTTGATTTTCTTGTTTCACAAAAGGTGCATGCTAATCAATAACCACATTCTGGACATCTGTCAACTTCCCAAAAGAATGAAAATGACAACTTGTAATGCATCTGAAGTCCAATTCCACCAGGTTAGACTGTTAATCAAGATTTCTCTTTA
This sequence comes from Nesogale talazaci, assembly GCA_004026705.1. Taxonomy (NCBI): domain Eukaryota; kingdom Metazoa; phylum Chordata; class Mammalia; order Afrosoricida; family Tenrecidae; genus Nesogale; species Nesogale talazaci. The sequence goes on from PVJH01003158.1 coordinate 38,770, forward strand.
GGGTTATGGGATGAATTGTGCTCCATTCCAAATGTATTAAAATCTTGCCTCCATGCCTCAGAAAAGGTGAGAATAGTTACAAGTCTGAAGAATGTACTCAATATCACTGTGCTGTACATGCAGTAGCTGATGAATCGGTTATGTTCTGCATATGTCCTCTCAACAGCAAAATAAATAAAATTTAAAAGAAAAAAACTTTTCCTTTACTCTCATGACCATATGAGTTTATAGCTGTACCTTATTTCCTTCAGAAGTCTTCAAAGTATAGATGATACATGAAGATTCTATGTTCTTCCTATTGGCTTCAAGCCTTTAGATTTGTCTTCTATAAGTAGAATTTAATCAAAATTGCCTTCTGAGGGCCAAAGACATATCTTCGGTGATTATCTTATTTAAATTATGTTTGCCACCTTCTCCTCCTTGAATTTTTTTTTCTCAACTCTGGTTCTCTTCCTAAACTGTGTCTTTCCTACCTTATTCTATCTCTTTATGTGAATATTTGTGAGAAGTAATTGTCTGCTAACTTTCTCCCCTGATGTAATATCAATTCATTCTCTAAGTTCCAATTGCTATATTTCTTTGTACTATGAAAACATTTTTCACTGAACTCTTTTCCAGTATGCTAGACACCTCCACAAGTATGTATCTCTAATTTCTAAGGTTGCATCTGAAACAAAATTCACCATTATATTCTCAGCCATATGGAGGAGGAAAAAAATACAAAACAAAACAAAAATGAAAACAAAACAAAACAAAAACAACCCCAAACCTAATGATCAGCAAACAAAAAAAACAGTAAAAAGCTAGGCTGCTCGTAAACTCTCGCGATGTGAGTAGCTTGCAAGGAAGCAAGAACTGACATGAAAGGAAAAAAAGCGCTCAAGGCCAGCAGCTTCTCCAGTTTCTTCATGTGTTACTGGGGATATTAGCTACATGGGAAAATCAATGCTTTTTTCCACTCTGTTTAAAAAGAAAAGAAATCAAGTAACTCACACTTTATCTGTCCCATAACTCCTGTAGTCCACGGCAGCTGACACAGCAACAATGAGGGCCGGCATGCCGTAGCCGACCAGGTAAAAGTACTTCCTCCGTGAGTGCTCACTCTCGAAGACCTCCACCAGCATGATGTATAGCTGCACTCCCTCCAGGAACATCCACGTGAACGCCGCCAGGAAGAAGAAGTGAAGGAGGGCCGCAAAAACCGCACAGGCAATCTAGAAAAAGCGCGAATGACTCGCTCAGTTGCTGAGTCGAACAGTACATCTGTCAACCATTGTCAGCTCATCATTAGAGCTCATGAAGAAGGCCATAATAAAATAGTCATGCAAAAGAATAAGCTAGTAAAAAAATATAGGTATTAAAACCAAATTAACTTTTAAAAACTAAAAAGGTACTTATTTTGTCTTACTTATGGTTCGAAGGTGACAAAACAGAATTATATTAAAGAATGATAATGGTATTTAGGGGAAAAAAACCCTGAGTATCTATTAATAATTGTTCCAGAGCTTAGTCTAAACACTGCTCATAGATGGTAGAGAATTTTTCTTTGGGTCAGCATCACATGTAACATTTCCATTGTAAATGAAAGAAAAGCAATAACAAAATGAGGGAAACAAAAATCCTTAAAGTTAAATAGAATAATGCATTATCATCTTCTATGATGAGATAATTGATTAAATATTATCAAGCACTTGTCTGTCTTCTATATTCCCTTACTTCAGAAAGAACTTAAATTGGCATAAGAAATTCATGCTGCAAAGCTGTGAAAAAGAGATGTAGTCAAAATAGAAGGTTCCTAAACTAGGCTCTAACATTGCTGTCACTGGTGTTGTTCTATTATACTTGATCTAGCCGGCTCTGCTTTAAAACAAAAAAAGAAAGGTAGGTTTTTCTTATTGTTGTGCTATCAGGTTCAACTTATGATATGCTAATTACTTTTCTCATCTTATGTCAATTCTTAAAAATTCTCTATTTACAGGAAGCAGGAACTAAAATCTGTATCTTATACTAGAAAAGGTCAACAAATTGTGCAATGATCAGATTAGTATGGATTCATTGATCAATATGAATCCTTGCAAATAAGACAAAGGGCAGTTCAATTTCATTGAGTTAGAGAGATGGCCAAGGGCAGGAGAAAGTCAAAATCTGAGAGCCTACAGAGACAGCAGGAAGTGAACCCATGGTAGGATGCTGCATTCCTAAAAGTAGGAGTGAAACAAGTTTGGTTGAGTTATACTTCCATCAAGTATAACTTTATCACGCCATATGTAAAAGCAGGAAACAAACACAAAATAATGGCTTTTCTAAATGAAAAGAAATCACACAATTATAACTTTATTAACTTTATCACATCATATGTAAAATCAGAAAATAAACACAAAATAATGACTTTTCTCAATGAAAAGAAATCATACAGTATTTGTTTATAGGTTAAGAAGAGAATAAACTGAGATCATCTTGAAAAAAATAACACAATTCCTATTTCTTGATGTTTTGAGTTACAACTTCAGCTATTAATTTTTGCTAGCTGAAGGTTTTACTTCTCTGGAAAAAGAGTTGTTTACTTTGATTGCTTATTCATATATAACACATGTGTCTATGATAACGAATTAAACATATAATCACCATAATTGTACCCTATACCGCCATTAATCATGAGTGTAAAATCACAAACATGAATTCAACTGCATTTTTACTGTGAAATGTCCTATACATATGGACGCATACCAGAGAACAACATTAAGTGCATGAATTATTTATTATGCCCACAAGTCTTCTAAAAGATTAAAGTTTTCTTTTAGTTTGCATTTTTAGGCATAAGAGCAAACTCGTACCATGTGCATGAATGTTAAGGAAATCCAGTAAAAGAGTTCACAAAGATTGTGAGCATAAAACTCTGTGTGTCATTAAATAGGACCTATCATTTATACTCTGTTGTTCCAAGAGCAGTTAACGGCAGCAGTTGTTTCTCTGTTCCTGGACTGCTCTCCAGCCTTTCTCTCTTTTTTCTCCCTTCTTTACTTTGCATTACTGAATGTGGCAGGGAATTATGAAGGGGCATTTAAAGGTGCAAGTAGAATACAAGCAAATATAAAGTAACATAAAGTAACTAGGAAAAGTTTATATCATCTTAAAATGGCCAGCCATTTGTATATGTCAAGCAGGACAGAATTTCTTGTAGACATGTATTTTTTAAGACATATATGCAGGCATGTGTATTTTTTTCTCCTGAAAGGAATATTAGAATCCCGGAAGATAAAATGACTTTATCTACAAGGGCAGGTTTTCCCCATTGCCCAAATGATGTGATTGACATTTTCTGAATATTTGCGTTGTGGTTAAAAAAAAAAAGGATAGGAGGGAAAAAAACACACAAAAACTGGCAATTATTTAGATAAGCAAGTTTATAATGTAGAATCTCTGAACTAATGTATACTTCACCCATATTAATTAATTCTTTATGGTATCAGAATAAGAAAGTTGTCAGACTGATTAAATATCTGAATAGTATATCTCAGATTACTGGAAGATCAGGCCATCATTATAAAGTTGGAAGTACACGCACTATTTTACAAATATCAAGTAGGAGTCTTACTGGTTGGTCAGTTCGGTTGATCCCAATCAGAAAGAGCAGCTCTGCTACAAAGAGGCTGATGCAGAGGTTCTTGTGAATGGTGTTCCGGTCACTCTGGAGCCCACGGAAGAAGCAAAATGTGAAGATGCATATCAGCAGACAAACAAGGGAGAGCAAAATTCCAACCCAGGTGATTACATCCAGAAGGAGGTCATGGACCGCATCACTGTGCTGGAAACACAAGAGAGAGGCCATAAGTTGCCAGTTAGGCAAAATAATTCACACAGGATTATAAGAGCCTAAATTCATAACACATGATTTCTTAAATTCTCTAATGAATAAAATCACTTAAAATCATTTAAACCTAAACAGTGTCTTCTATTTCTAGATGAATCATTTTGCCTTTCCTTTGTGGTATAATTCAGTAAGATTGTCAGGAATATCAACAGGATTTCAACATTTCTAACCTACTTACATTTTCTAGATATAATAAAGGTGAAGCAGGTTAACTCAATTCTCTCCAAGGGTTTTAAATGACAATGACAACGACAGCAAATTAAACTCTATCATGCCTTTGGACTAATTTTCAGGCTAATCCTGTCAAGAAATAAATGATCTTTCAACTGAGGGAAAGTAGAACCATCTCAGAATTTATTGTCCTGTAATCTTTAGATCAGAGTTTTCAAGTACAGCTTTTCATAACAATTGCTAGTTAACTCTGCTTAACAGTCACTTGTGTACCATTTACATAGCAAAAAAGGCTGAAAGAATAAGAGTATTCTTTGGATATATAATCCTCTGGAAAGTTGCAATTTCAATCCTATTGAAATCTAGAATTTGATTCTTGGAGAGTTTTATATGAGTAGAGTCAGTTACTTGAAGAAGAAAAACAAAATTTTATAATTGCAATATAATGCAGAAACAAGATAAAAGCAAGAGCACATTTCAGGAAAAAACAATAACAAAATATTATTCATGGAAGTTTTCATATTGAAAGTACACTTTTAAAATCTTTATAAAACAGTTTGAGTATAATATTTGCCTTGCTCCTTGCTCTGTTCACTGCGAAATTTTTCCAACTGACATATCTACGCTCTAAAATAAAATATTCTAATTTACCCAATTGTAGTTTGCTTCCTCCTAAATGGACTTTGCAAAGCTTAGAATGTGTAATAACCAGACATACTACTGATCTTAGAGTGTAGTTTCCATAATCTTATATAAGATATTAGATTGACATTGAGAAATTGATCAATTTATTTTCATTCTAAGAATTTTGAAAAGCTCTAAATGCCAACTAAATTTACTTCAGTTAGGGAGTAAGCATAGTAAATAAAGTACAGTACCTTATATAACAATATTCTAAAAGATGATATTCTGAAGTGTAGTAGGTATTTAATGTATTAGATTATCAGTTATGAAGATACTTTTTAATATTAAGATTAGATATCTTTAAAAGCAAGTGACAAAAGTATATGTAGACAGTATGATATCATTTATACAAAAGTTAAAAACACAGATGATTCTGATTCTTTTTCACATGTACATAAATATTAAATCTAGATAAGCATCTGCATAGGAAAATGAGTAAATATAGAGGAAATGTGTGTAGTGGGAACATGCTTCAATCAATCGTGTAGAGAAGAAACACATAATTTTGTTTCGTAATAACTAAGTTATTACATACAGTTGCCACTCCCAATAAATTAACCCATTTCACAAATATACAAACATGTAGGTTTTCCTATTTCATTTGCTTTCATGCAAACGCCATGCTCTCAAAAATTATTCTGAATGTGGAAGTGAGTCGCCATGCTATAACCGGAAGCATAACACAGTCAGACATGACTTCACAGTTGTTCTTGATGAGGAACTGTGCTAGAATGCTATCAATAAAAATGTTTTTAAATCATCCAAGCCTCATTCTGGATCTATTTCTCAGAAGGAGCTCAAATCATGAAAGAAAACCACATGAAATTTTGTTTTAACAACTTTGTTCACCAAGGGACACCACTGAAGTACTGTTGGATATCTGAGAGCTAAATTTATTGTATTATTCGAGAGTGGAGAATGGTTAGTGCTACTTGGTTCTGAGAGCTATTTGCTCTCCCCTTTCACTCAGAGGAGAGATGCTGTGACGGAGTGCCATGCAGCAACGTTCAGCACAGCAGTCTTTCATCATAGGGAAAATGGCAGGTCTAATACATCCTCAGAGGGATCCTAAAGACCTAAAACACTAAGGGGAAAAATTTTGAAACCAAAAACCTGCCTTTGTCTGGGTAGCTGCATTATTAGAAATGTATTTACCTTACTCTGTGCTATCTTAGGCCTTTCGAAAACCCCATACAGAGCTATTAAGAGAAGAATAGGAGACTCCAAAATGTCAATAGAAAAAACACCACTCCAACAATGAATAAAAACACCTAGTAATAAATTCACTTTTGCACATATGACAATCTACCTCTAACAACATCAATATCTAAAACTCAGCTAGTATATATAAGCAGTTCTCATTTAAAACTCATCACTTGGATTCTGTCAGAAAAAAATAAATAAAATGACCTTAAATGCTGGCCAGAGTGTGACTATAGTTTTTTTTATAATAGTTTACCATCACAGAACTCCCCGACGTCAGTACATAAGAGAAAGCTCCCTTTGTTGGGGTGCCTCATTGAGTAAAATCACAAAGTATTTTTCCTCTCAAGGTTATATGTTTATGAGTAGGCTATAACTCTTATCAGCAGTAACAGTGTTTCCCAGAGTGGGCAACCCCGCCCCCTATGAGAGAGGCTGTCATGACACAAATTCACTGGCGTGGAGTCCTTGAAAAGGCAGTGATGGGCCCAATTTGGGAAGCAAGAACCTGTAACATAAACTTCACAAGGGTTTTATTTCGCAGGACTATATTCATGTTCATCGGAGCAATCGCCTTAAAGGTTGATCTGTCTCAAGTCATTTTATTTCCAGTTGGATGTTTAAGGCATAATTATGTAAGGGGTACCCCTCTCAAAATGGAATTTTTTTTCCCCAAAGCCGGGTATTTTTTACAAAACAACTTAATCAACTTGAAACTACTCTCCATTACACTTCATAATTCTTGGAAACACTTTTCAAACCCATCTCTTTGGACAGCTGATAGCACCCCCTATTACATTATATTACATAAAAATACTTTTAAATATGTCTAGCTGAGTTTAAATTACTAGTGATATTTGTGCTTCTGAAAATAAAGGTCACGAGATAAATATAACATGAAAGAAGATGATTTTCACTTTAGAATCTGATATTACTTGCATTACAGGAAGCCCATTAGCGTTATGACATTCATAATGTCCAGTTGTTTTGGTGGTGGTGGTGGTTTTTGTAATAGCTCAAATATAACACTGTGAGGACAGTGCAGGACCATGCAGTCTCCTACTTCGCTACACATAGTGTCTCTATAAACTCCAAACAATGTATGCCACTAACAACAACTTTGCTAGTAACTCATAGCACATACTATATTACAGCATGTAATTTAATGATGTCATAGGATCTTTCTATGTTTCCAATTTCTAAAGATCAGATTTATAAAATAGCAATGATAAAAGGCAATAATAACAAAACATTTCAAATGAGGTATTTATCTCAGGACTGACTTATAATGAAGTTATCTGAACAGCATTTAGTTGGAAGTCAGGGTCTAGATTCTTAGTCAACCATGTTTATAGATTTGAAATGATAAATAAGAAGGAATTCAATTTTGTCTTTGATATATTTTAAATTATACAAATCAAGAAGGGAAAACACACATAATATAACTATCTTAAAATATAATAAATATATTGTATACTTGTACAATATCATTATATGTACTTGGAAGACTTATTAGAAATTTAACAAGTGAGACTCCAAACTTTAAAGGCATTAGACCTTTCTTTCTAAGAAATGATGGTAAGGTATAAGAGAAAATCTTAAATAGCAAAATGATAAATGATTCAGCAAAATAATTGCAGGAAATTCAATAGTTCTATGCAACCTAGAAACAATTTATAATTTTTTTTTTATTTTGGCTTGCTCTAAAATTTCTACTTGAATGCTTTTGCTGATAAACCATGCTAAAGATTTTATAAAATCTACATGAAGTTTCTGATATGCTTTTCTTTTTACATTATTCTACTTTGACCTGTCACTTATGGATGACTCGCTGATCACTCAAATACCACACATACTGAGTGCCACATTTGGGGACTTAAAAAAAAAGAAACCTAAGCAATGATTTCTGCTGAAAGGCATTCCATCAATAGAATCGTCTCAAATGCACCAGTAGGAACATTTAATGAAGTTAAGGCCAAATTCATAGAATAGGGAAAGCTATTTCTTTCTCATGAAAAAAATATTGCAATCTGTGGATAAGGCCTTTGTTAATATTTTACTATTTGTCATTTTAATGTGCTGAAGCAAGTCAGAAAACAAGGTGAGAAACTACATTTTAGTATGTTTTTCATCTTAACTGTATAAGTGATTCCAGATGGAACAAATACTATAGGAATTAATTTCAAATACTAAGAGATGATTTTTTTAAAAAATTAGAAGGCTACATTTTCAGATACTTGTTGAACAATTGTCTTATCATAATTACCAACTGCATGCTAGTAATTATTAATGACCTGTTTTGCTTTCTGAATAATAATGTATTATAATAATGTGAGGAGGATTTATTCACGTATAATATGATTTTTAAATGGTTTCTCAAACATTGTTCTGAAATAGCTGGAAAGCAGTTAATAGGACTCTCTCTCTTTTTGGCAAATGGATGGACTCTTGCGTTGTTACTCACATTTCAGCTAAGTCTAATGCATTGCTTTGACTCATGGATTTTACTGAAGTCAGTAGGGTTCCAAAAGCTTATTTTGTGATAAATGTTGGTTGAACTCTGTGAAATACCTTTCTGGCATTGCTCGAACCCTTAGTAATCAGGTCATCAGACACAAAGACCACTCTGAAATTTCTTGGGGAAAAAAAGGACTCAATAGTCAGGGAAAATTAGAATTTCCTTTGCAGAGAGAATGAAAGTCGTGGTTGAGTAACACAGAAAGAAAAGCAAGATGACTGAGCTATTTATATTTGCTGTTTTATAGTAAATAACACAAAGCAATATAGCATAGTGTGATCTGAATACATAGTGAGTGTCATATTCAGATCTGGATATGTACTGAAAACATCATATGGAAATTTGATATTTTCATACTGAAATGAATCTAATAGCATACTAAAATTCAATCTAAATATTTTAGACTTTTATGGAAAGTAGAGAAACATGGACAAGTCAAAACAAAAAACACATCCAACTGTTCCTTGCAATCAGTAAAGTTTATTTGTATGAAAATCTTAGGATTCTAACTCATAAAATATCACTTTTCATAAAATGTGAAACATTTTGTTATTATACATTTTCTATTTTTGAATTAAAAACCAAAACTTGATATGTTTGATGAATCTGATCTGTAAGTTCAAGAAGAATAAGACAGATAAATGACTAGAAAATGAAGAAGCTATATATCTTATAATAGAGTGATTGAGAATTAAACTCAAATTGAGGTATAAATGTAGGCACATTAAAATTTATTAACCAAAAAGTAGTTCGAGATCAATTGAAAAATTAAAGAAAATTGGATAATCATATACTATCAATATTTAGTAAAATCATAAGCATTCCTACGTGGAACATTTTTGTTAAGAGTTTAAAGGAGAAATTCACAAAGCCCTTTTTATAAAGCAAAATTGAATGATTAAACTTAATTCAGGTCTTGCTGAATTAAACTATTCTTTTACTAGCTAGCCTTCTTGGAATCGTCCTTTGCTCAGCTGTAGTCAACCCCCTAATAAGTTCCTATTTTATGACTATGTTAATTGCTAGAAGCTATAAAGAAGAAGTAATATGTCTCCCTGGTTAAACTAGGATGTAAATGAAATACATCCTTAGAAAGGGAATTTTAACACAGCTGACTTTTGTTTAAAAAATTTTAAAAGACCCAAGAAATATTTCTTCATGACTAGGATATAACAAAGAGAATTGTTTGAAAGAATTCTTGTTGCTGGCCTTACTCTAAGTTTCCTAAACCACTTAAACATATTTTGTTTACTAGCTGTTTCAGGAAAATGAGGTCATGGTACCAAGGCAATCTTCACTAAGTCCTGATGCAGCTACGCAAAGTTGTTGAAAAAACCACCAGTGTCTATTTGATCCCACCTGGAAATTATATGATTGATTAAAAACCTTCTGTGTTAACCTAGGAAGATAACAGAGACAAATCCATAGAAACTTGTGGCAGTCATGTGTTTATGTTAATTTCATAATTGAGATGCCAAGGTGGAGTCTACCCTGTTAATCTAGAGATAGCCATTCAGTAGCCAATGAGGCCTCTGTGTGGGCATGGCTTTCTCCTGATACATCTGGGAAATCTTGCAATACTCCCCTCGTGGAGATGAGAAGCTATCTCCCCAGTTGTTGGGAGTTAGTCTCAAAGACAACAAACTACAGAGAAGAGAAGATAGCAGCATCTGAGGAGGAGGATGGCAGCTGGAGGAGCCAGAGGAGAAGCCACATGGCCTTGCCCAGATGGAACCAGACTTCTGAAGCTGGATAAGCCATGTGGAGACCCCTGCTGAGTTGCTTCTACCACCACTGGATGCTGCTGATGGACCTTGAGCCCTGAGAGCGAGGAGCCATGGGGAGATCCCTGCTAGCGATGGGATTCTTCACCCACTGGCCTGTGACTCCGTGAGTCGGAAGGCGACTTTATACACTGATATCAGGCATATGGGTTATTAGACTTTGAACTGGACTGGGCTGGGATGCTTTCTCAATTTCCCATTCCTCTTGTATATAAACCTTTTCCTTATATCCACATGGGAGTCTATGTATCTGTTTCTCTAGTTTACCTGGACTAACACAAAACTCATGTGTAGAAGAGCAAGTTTTACGTAAAGGGTAACTGTACATTATGAAAACATCTCAAACCTGTCCAGTCCAAGCCCATAAATACAATATTAGACTATATGTCTGATACCAATCTATAAAGTCGTTTTCAGATTCATGATATACATGCAATGGCATCCAGTACAGGACAATCGCAGGCAGGAGTGTAGAAAGTCTTTGAATCCAGTGGCGGCAGAAGGATTTCAGCGGTAGCAGGGAACTCGACATGGCTTCTCCAGTGCAGGTCCATGTGACTTCTCCAGCTTCCAAGGCACAGCACCATGTGTCTTGTCAGTAGAGCATCTCCAAGGGAGTGGGCCAAGAGAGAGAGATATTTGCCACCTCCAAGGGAGAAATTCAAGGATTTTCCTAATTCTCAGGAGAAAGCCGTATATACACACAGAGGCTTCATTGGCTATGATCCGATTGACAGACTAGGCGCCACCCCTGCCCTCTTAATCCTCTCAAATCCTAAACTGTCACTAGACTATGTAATTACCACACCTTGGTAACTATTTCCTCTACTCATCACCATAATCCACTTTGCCCTAATATTTAATAAAAGTGCATCCCCCACTTCTAACCTATCATTCTTATATATTCAATAGAAGACTAACAAAACAACTGTATTATCCTTTCTATGCTACCTGTACTAAATCTGTCCTTATTAGATGTTTAGGTTGAAGTTGGCAGTTCTCACTTATATGGATGGTACTTCTGTGTGTCCAGATGATGCATTTTTGTGTTATTCCTTTTTTTGAATCCTGGTACTCTCATTCTAAGGATGGAATAGGTTTTTTGTTTTTGCTTTTTGCTACAACAAAGGATATGTAACTTGATGCCATCACATTAAACTGACACCAGAAATCAATGAAGAGCTGAACTGCAAATCAAATTGAATTTGGTGTGTGCAGTGTTTTGTTTTACCTTTACAAAATGAAGAGAAGGTAAAAGGAAACTAAAGCAGCCCAGAGTTATTTTATATGAAAGAGAAGGAATATATGTTTACCTTATTGTGCTTTCTAAGATTTTAAGTTATAGATTTATGTGTGTCAATAAAATATTTAATATCTATAAAGAATTTTTTAGCTTAAAATAAATTGCCATCTCAAAGAACAAAATTTATGAAAGTACTTTATTTTACACATGTTGCTTAATTTTAAAATGTAAATTACTTTTAATGATCATTGTTAACTCCTTCTATTGTTTTATACCAAAAATAGCAGAAAAGTAAACAGTACATAACATATTTTCAAATAAATACATACTTTTATTTTATTTTATTAATCTGAGCCCCCATATGTGTATAATATTTATTATAAATTACTTCTATTTCTTTCAATTACTGTTCATTAACAGGTTGGCTCTCTAGACTGCTGGTCACCCTACTTAATGGAAAAATAGTCTATGCATTAACAGCATCAATAACTGTAGAAAGTAACACAGATCTCCTATATTTCTTACTGTTACCCAAATGCACTAAGCCTTTTAAATTTGGAAAGTCTAACTGTGATAATAATGAAAGTTCCTGATTATCTTTTGAATATAATAATCCCAGATATTTTACTATAACAAAATGCTGATTATCAGCAAACTCAATGATATTTAAACAAAATGATAGCTGCTAGTTTTCTTTCTCAGAAATGAAAAAAAAAACTTTTGAATATTTTGCCTACACAGGAAAATATGTGACTGATAGTGGAGCAAGGGAAAGAGGAACAAAAACGTTAGATAAATGTCTGGAAATGCTCAAATGAGCTTATTTTAAAATAATTATTCTTATTGAATCATTTCCTTGGGTTATAATAAAAATTACATTCCCACCAACTGGGGGGGGGATAGTTTTAATTAGGGATAAGTTGAATTAATGTTAACAGAAACAGTAATTTTATAGCTCAATAATAAAATCATTACAGATAACAGTAAGTCAAGAAGTTCCATTAACAGTTTGGAATATTCATTTTAAGGATGTTCTTTGCATAGCTGGTCGTGGTGACTGTTGATTTCAGGTTCATCTTGTGCTTCCAACTTATCATGGTTCCATGTACAGCAGGAAGGAACACTGCCAGTCCAGTGCCATCCTCGTCACTGTGGTAGCGGAGAACATTGCTGGAGTCACTTCTCAGTCCTTCTACTTGATGGCTCTGCCTCTTTTATGCAGGCTCTTGTCTTTACCAAGTATGATGACCTTTTCCAAGACTAGTTTCTCCTGATAATATTCAAAAATCGTGAGACCAAAAGGCTCACCATTCAGAAAAGGGATATTCTGTTTGTGCTTCTTCTAAGCAGAATTTTTCTTCTTCTGTCAATTCACAGCATTTTCAATATGCTTCACTAGAATGCTAATAAAATGCAGCAATTCTTCTATTTCCCTTATTCAATGTCCAACTTTCACATGGAAAGGAGTTGTGCTGAAAATCCTACGGTCTAGGTCAGGCAAACTTTAGTCCTCAAAGTGAAATAAATCCTTGCTCTTCAACACTTTAAAGAGGTCTTGAGCAACAAATTTACCTAATGAAAGGTGTATTTATCTATCTTTTTGTAAAGATCATTTTATTAGGGGCCCTTAACAGCTCTTCTAACAGTCTATACATCAAATTGCATCTAGCATATTTGTACATATGCGGCCATCATCATTTTTTAAACATTTACTTTCTACTTGCACTCTCGTATCAGCTCTTCTTTATTCCCTCCTATCTCCATGCTTCCACTCTTATAACCCCTTGATAACTTATAAATCATTATTATTTTCATATCTCACACCAACCACGGTCTCCATTCCCCCAAATTTTCTTGTTTGAACCTCCTTGTGAGAGGACAGTACATTGTGATTGGTTCCCGCTTCCTTTCCTTCTATCCCAATCTTCCTGCTACCCTCTTAGTACTCCCATTTCTTTTCTTGGGGGGAGTTTATCTGACCTAGGATTCCGTGTGTTCTGAAATCTTATCTGTACCACTGTACATGCAACAGTCTAGTCACAACTTAAAAGGTAGGAATGGCAGCATGATAGTGGTATGGGGATAGAGGTATGGGGAAGCCTCAAAGGATCAGAGGAATACTTTGTGTTTCATTGGTACTATGCTGCACCAGGATAGATTCATCCCTTCCCTGTGACCCTTCTGTGAGGGGATGTACTATGGTCTATAGATGGGTTTTGTGTCTCAATAATGTTTGTTTGTTTGTGGTCTTTTGATCTGGTGGACATCTCATAGTTCCACGGTTAAACCTCCTTGTGAATTTTCTTAAGTAAAATTGTACTTGCATGTAATATGAATACTATTCAATAATACCCTACAGTCTCATGAGTTACCTTTCTTTAGGATAGGCACTTATATAGATCCTTTACCTTCAGCTTCTCAGGTAGTTAGCTGTCTTCCAAATTTCTTGGTATAGAAGAGTGAATGCTTGCAATGATTCATCAGCTTATTGAAATGTCTCATTTGGTATCCACTCAACTCCAGGGGCCTTGTTTTCAATTAATGCTGCGATGCAGCTTTGACACATTCCTTAAACACCATTGATTCTTTGTCACATGCTACCTATTGAAATCATTCCTTTTGATACGCAGACTTTGTGTAACCCTTCAATTTTCCCTGATGCTTTCTTCATCACACTCCATTTTTCCTGTGAAATTTGTTAATATAGCAACGTGAGTCTTGAATTCTTTCTTCAAATCTTTCAGTCACTGCGATGATGAGCATCTACTTTAGTTTTCTAACTTCATGTCTTTGAACATTTAATTCCTATGCTTTGTCTTCTAGAGCAGCATTTTGAAATTTTTTGTTTAATCCTTTTACATTATTATTTCTTTCACTTGATTTGTTCACTCTGTTTTCAAGAGCAAGCATTGGACACTGTTCTGACATCCACTTGTATCTTTGTTTTTGTCCTGACTTTTAAATGCTCTTTTGCTGTCTTCATGTGTGATGTTCTTGATGTCACCCTACAGTTTTGGGGGCATATACCATTAGTATTTAATCTGTCAAATCAATTATTGAGGTGTTCTTGAATTCAGTTGGGATTTGCTGAAGGTTGTATTTTGGCTCTTATGGACTTGTTTTAGTTTTATTAAACTTCAAAATGAAATTGAAGATGAGTGATTAATGGTCTGCTCCACAGTCAGACTCAGGCCTTACTTTAGCTGTTGATACTCAGAATCACCTTCATCTCCTGCCACAGATATAGTCCATTTGATTCTTAGTCTTCCTGATGAGGTCATGTGTAGGGTAGTCATTGATATTTTTTAAAAAGCTATATGCAATCAGGAAGTCATTGATCTTGTAAAATTCTCTCGTGAGTTTCCTTCTAGCACAGAGAACATATTATCTTGTTTCTTCCACTTTGTTTCCAATTTTTTGTTAGTTAGTCTTATTGTAGGGGTTTGTCTATTGCTCTGATGCTAGAAGCTTTATCATCAGTACTTTAAATGCCAGCAGGGGCACCTGGTATGAGTAAATTTCAGTAGAGATTCCAAACTAAGAATAGACTATGAAAAAAAAGGCTATCTACTTTTGCAGAATAAGTCTATGAAATATTATGAATAGCAGTGGAACATTGTCAGATATACCAAAGACTTTATGCATAGCAGGACAACATTGTCAGGCAGAGACCGTCAGATGGTGAGCATCTCGGAAGGCACTCAAAATATGACTGCCAAAGAGCTATTTTCTCAAAGTAGAGTCAGACTAACAGCATGTATTGAAGGAGGTTTTCAGGGGTTATAGGCACAGCACAAAATTAGAAGCAATAACTGCAAACAACTATTAGAAATCAGAATGTAGAATAATAGTAGGTCTCCAAAAATGAAATGAAATCCATAAATATCAGCATCCTAGGCATTAGAGAGCTAAAATGAACTGGGCTGAACATGTTGATTCAGACTATCATATAATTTATTATGTCAGGAACGATCATTCAAGAGGGATGATTTAGAATTCACCATAATTTTTTTTAATTTCTTCTTTTGAAGTACAATGCTTTCTGTGATAGGATAGTATCTATATACAACAAGGCTGTATAGATAACAATTTTATGTTAACATGATAAATAGAATGAAGGGGTAACTATCTAACCATCTAACTACAACTGCTATTCAAATCCCTACCAACTATTAAAACCAGGGATGAAGAAACTGAAGAATTTTATCAACTTTTTCAGTTTGAAATTGAGCAAACATGAAAACAAGGTACATTGATAATTATTGGGAATGGAATGAAGAAGTTGGAAACAAAGGGAAAAGAACAACTGTTACAAAATATGACCTTAGTAATGGAAATTAAAATGTGTGCCTAGTACCTAAAACACACCACATAAACAAAAGTTCAAATTGTGCATACATACACCTATTTTTCATATCTAAAATTTCCAGAAATGTTATAAGAAAAGAGAAGTGATCTGGGTTTTTTTTGTTTCATATTAATGGATGATGTGTTTTAAGCAGAACATTGATGTCCTAGATAATAACTTTGAATGCAATTATTACTATAGTCCTTGTGTGGTAGTTACATAATTGTATGTTAATGTGATGAACAGAATGAAGGGGTACAGTCTAGTCTGTCCAGCAGTCACAACGTAACACCAACGACCAGGAGGTTTTTGGAAACTTCTCTTTTTCTCCTGGGTCGAGGACCACACTCTCTCTGCTTGACATTCCTGTTAACAAGCCACAAGGAGCCAGGCTTATGGCAGCCAAAGCCCTGCAGATGCTCCTACGGCCACTGGACTGACAGAACTTTCCTCCCACCTGCTTGTGATCTTTCTGCATACAAAATCATCGCGTGTGTCACATGTGTCTGAAGAGGAATTCATGGGCTACTATCGAACTTATGAATTTTACCTGAACTCTGCTGGGATATTTTATTGCCGCATAATTACTTCTTGATATAACATTCCCCCTTGCAAATATATGAGTGTCGATGGATTTGTTTGTCTAGTCAACCTGGACTAACACACCTTGAAACAATAACTTGGACTAATACTAAATTAAAAAAATATTCTTCCAAAGTAGCACTTAACCAAGTACAGGAGATGTCTAAGTGGTAAGGCTAATGTTATGGTTAGACACAGAATAATTTTTAGAGTCCTTTGACTTCTCCTGAAATCAGAAAGGATAGGAGGGGTGACTCAGACATATTTTTGTTGAAATGCTTTGAAAATCTTTACAAGCTGTCCTTATTGCTTTTCTTAGAAAGCTACACAAAATCTATAGGAAATCTAGCCTAATACCTCTAGAGTCAAGTAATTTTGTCTTATCAGTTTATTTACTACAAACAGTGCAATGAAATAGACAAGGGGAATAAAAAGATAAACAAATTATTACAGAATATTTTCAAGGTAAATAGAATAAAACTTAACAATCTGGAACAAATAGAGTACAGGTAGTAAAAACCTCACCTAATCCTTCCCAGGATCTATATAAACAATTGAGAATATTTTTCAAGTACCAGGATAGAAAAGGTTATCGTGTTTGCTTTATCTTGTTTGGCTGATTGGTTATTGGCTCAGTGAAACCACTATGCTTAAATAAAACAGTAAAAGTAACTCTGTTGAATAGTCAATGTTATAACACACCTTGTAAATAAAGAAGCAATCACAGAATAAGATTATCTAAATTCTCTTGATTAGTGATTGCACTTGAAATTGAATTTGTAGATGCTGATAATCTGGATATTCATTAAAAACCCTGAAGACTAGGGAAATTATATGCATTTGGATAATATCTTGCTCTAAATCTATTGTATACTTATTTAATTGTGAAAACTCTCAATTCTTAACACAAAGCAAAGAGTGGGTTTAAATATATCTTTAAAGGAACATGTTTCTATAGAGATAGAAAAGATCATTATATTTTACTAAACATTCAAATTTTTGAACATTGAAAGTACCCTGTCCTGCTGAGCCCTGGTGGTACAGTGGTTGTGTGCAGGACTGTGGCCCACAGGGATGGCGGTTCAAATCCAGCAGCAGCTCTCCAGGAGCAAGGCTGGGCTTCCTATTCCCACCAAGGCAGTGATACAAAAAAAAAAGAAAGAAAGAAAGAAAGTACCCTGTCCTTAGGCTAGAGAGTTCAAAGACTTTAGGGTCAGGTAAATAAATAATGAAATAATGAGCATTTTCAAAAAAAAAACATAATTGTCTCACAATTTTAATAGACGCTATTTAATCCCTACAATAGTCCTGAGAAAATGCTAGCATAATTATTTTTCATTTTCTTTACCCAACTATTGACTAGGACACTGCCTATAAAAAAGATGTAAATACATAAAGAACTGAAAACAGGACTTTTAGATTTCTGATTTTTAATTTCTTATTCCTACAATATTGACTATTAAGTTAGGTTCAAACTTCTGACTTGGTGGTTAGCATTCAACAGTGTAAACAACTATGCTACTGGGGTGCTGTAAGAAGACAGTGACTCCATGGACGTGAGCTTGGTTGAGGGGATAAGATCACCATGAGTCAGAGTAGACTCAATGGCACTGTGTTTTAGTGTGTGGCTCATGCCATGCCTATTCATATAGGTTTTTAAGAGGCAAAACCAAATAGAAATCAAAAGATACATAGAGGGAGACCTGGAACTTTTTCCAAAGTAGCATTTCGGTGTTCCCAGGGATGTACAGATGTTCTGCCAAACAGGTTCCTTTGTGATGTAATGAATTATGAATAAGACTGCTAACTACTAGGTCAAGGGTTGTAAGCCACCAGCCACTCCAAGAGAAAAAGAGGAGACTTCTGGCTCTCATAAGAATTTATTTCCTCAGAAACTCATATGTCAACTCTATCCTACAGAGTCACAATGATTGGGAATTATTTTGAATTTAGTAAGTAGTTCTGCATCGGAAAATAATTAAAATATTCTTTTGGATGAGGAAGAAAGATGATATGGTGCCTGGCTATCAAAAGATGGAGCATCTGGGGTCTTAAAAACTTCAAGGTAAACAAGGAGCCATCTAGCTGAGAAGTGGCAAAGCCCACCTGGAAGAAGCACACCAACCTGTGTGATCACAAGGTGATGAAGGGATCAGGTATCTGGCATCAATGAACTAAAAATTATATCATTGTAAACGAGGGGGAATACACAATGCGGACCCAAAGTCCATCTGTAGGAATGTGACATCCCTTGAAGAAGGGTTGCAGGGAGGAGATGAGCAAGTCAGGGTACAGTGTAGCAACAATAAAATATGCAACTTCCCTCTCTTTTTTCAATGCTTTCTTCCCCCTCCCACTATCATGATTCCAATTCTGCCTTACAAATCCAGCTAGACTGCAGGATGTACACTGGTACAGATAAGAGTCAGAAACATGGGGAATCCAGCACAGATGATCCCTTCAGAACCAGTGGGGAAGGTGGCAATACCAGGAAAGTGGAGTGAAACTGGGATAGAAAGGGAGAACCAATTAGAAGGATCTACATACAACCTCCTGCATGGGGAACAGACAACAGGGGCGTGAGTGATGGGAGACATTGGACAGTGTATGATATGACAAAATAATACTGATTTATAAATTATCCAGGGTTCATGAGGAAGAGGGTAATGGGGACGGAGGGGAGAAAATGAGGAGCTAATGCCAAGGGATTAAGTAAAAAGCAGATGTTTTGAGAATGATGAGGGCAACAAATGCACA
Source organism: Nesogale talazaci (assembly GCA_004026705.1). Classification (NCBI taxonomy): domain Eukaryota; kingdom Metazoa; phylum Chordata; class Mammalia; order Afrosoricida; family Tenrecidae; genus Nesogale; species Nesogale talazaci. The sequence continues at coordinate 57,931 of PVJH01003158.1, forward strand.
AATGTGCTTGGCATACAATCAATGGATGGATGGATGGATTGTAACAAAAGTTGTATGAGCCCCCAATAAAATGATTCCAAAATGAAAAAAAGATTCTTTTGGAAAGCACATCCCTTGAAATGTAATGACAAAACTTTGCAATGCATCACTATCTATCTAGTGTTGTGTGTGTGTGGTGGGGGCAGGGGCTTCTATTTGAATAAAATATTCAACTTGGAAAAATCCATGGTATCGAATTAAACTTTTCAACAAAAAGAACACAATGGTTTTAAACAACAAAACCCATGCCCACCATTGTGAGGAGGTAAAGATAGTGTGGAGGAAATCTGACCATCCAAGTTTCATGAAGCAAAGCCCTACTGGCAGTTTGGCTTGGTCTTGGGTTGCTAACCACAGGCTGGCAGGATGAGGTTGTCTGTTCCCATAAAGATTGAGCATGTCCATCAAAGCAGCAATATGGTGGATGCTCTTATGTTTGTAGGTTTTAGCTACATGATAAAAAGATGTGCCAGCATGTATACTAAAAATATAGGAAGCCCTTTAAATATAATAAAAAGTAAAGTTGAATGGGCAGTAGGAAAACTTTATTTTCTTTCAAATCATTAAATGGAGGTAAAGGAAAGACACTAAATTTACATGGAAGAAGCACATTAGCTTGTGTGATTCAAAGATGACAATTACAAATTTCCAATTTTGTGAGGATAAAAGCATTAGGGCAGTAATTAAGAACATCCACCTTGTGGAGGGCTAAGGGATGTGAAACCTACCTGAAGAATATCTGGTCCTTAAGCTCATGCAGAGACTACTGTAATCCTCATATTACTGGATCAAATTCTATACCACCTTATAGACATGACCTGAATCTTCTCTGGGTGTAAGTATCTCTTACTGGCTCCATGACAGAAATTTCTTCCCTAGCTTTTGAATGTTGTTGGGAGTCTTTTCCTTCTCATGTGTTATTTGAATCTTTGTCTGTATCCTACTATGTTTTTACCCTTATCACCTATTGCAATTTTGTTTTTCCCTGTTTTCTATTGGATCTCCCAGCTGTGAAACACAGGAGTGGATGCCCAAGGATAATACCTGATACAAGGGGATATAAGGGAAACCTGAGTTGGTGATAAAAAAAAATATGGGGATTGAGAAGTAAATAAAGAAGGTGGGGCGGGGGGCATTAGAATGGACTGTGATTGCATAATTCATTCTAAAGACAATTTAACCATGGGGAAGGAGATCCTCTAAAATTGGTGAGGTGATAATTGTATAATCCCCCTAGATATGATTGAACAAGTAAACCATTGGATTGTATGATATACAAATTACATGTCATAAAACTTAAAAAAAAAAAAGGATAATGGAGACTTTCTATGAACTGTTTTGTAAGTCCCTAATAGGAGTAAACACTCATACATGGGTTTGGATTGATGGCAGGTCTGACCCCAGGGGCCTCTCAAAGTGCCCATGCCAGAATGAACTGTAATCCTGAACTGTCGCCTGGCTTTGTTCCATGGACAGCAGGCATGGAAGCAGGTTGCACAGTGAAAAAAAATAGTAAGGTGATCATTTCTCATTCTCCAACCCTTAGCAACTTAGTCAATGTTCTCTCTCTTTCTCTCCACTTTTTATATTTGTATTAGTTTTCTAATGCTGCCACAATAAAATATCACAAACATCAAAACATTAGAGATGTATTTTTAAATGTTTCTCTATGATTTGCTATAGTGTTCCTGGAAAAGGAGTATGAGGGTGGGGGGAAAACCTGATCTCCACCTTCTCCCATGGCAGATTTTCATCCACATAGCAAAGGTCAGACCTGCCTCCCTCTACCCCCTTGCTCTACTTGAACATCAACTACCCTCACAAGGTGCTTGACTACGGGAGCGAGCTTCTATCATCCATGGCAAGGGTCACACAGAAATCACAAACCTCTCAATTAAGGAGTTTCTTATGGAAGCTAACAGGCTACAATTCAGGTGCGAAATACACTGGATATAGTTCATCAGTCTTCTGTTCCATTCCCATAGGCAGGCCTCACTCTGGCACTCAGCACCCTGGCCTGGCCTCTGGCCTGCTCATTCAATATTACAATGCTTCTTGGAGGCTGCAAATAAATGTTCAAAGGACATCTCACTTCACTATAAAGACAGTACTTGAAGGCACTCAGCTTCAGCTCCATGGGTAAGCAAACCGATCTCCGTCAATTAAATGTCTAGAGACACCTTCTCCTTCCACAAGCCCGCCTCATGCCAAAGCACTCATTTGTCCATGCCTTATAGATGGGGAGCCCATCAATCTGTCTCATATTCTGACTCGTGATTCTGCTGCTGCTTTGCTGCCATGCTCTGATGTCTAGGCTGTGTCCTGGAGCATATATGCTCAGTGTTCTCAGGGACACTTTTTTCTCTCTTGCACGTGATGAGATCCCTGCTTTTGCTTCTGAGCTTGCTCATTTTACATTCAGCCACATTGTAGTTTGGCAGAGTCACTATTAATCCTGTTAAAAAAAATCACTCACAGCTGAATCATAACACCATCATTATCTTCCTCAACCTTCTTACCCAGGCCCATTAGGAAACAAGAAGGTAATTTGTTAGGAGTAACGCAGGCTTTGTCTAGAAAAGCCAAATTATATAACACTGCATTGCAGCTCCAGAAAACGACACAGAAAACGTAATTCCATGAGCTTGATACTAATGCTGTTGTGGAGCTGAGCTGTACTAATGGAAAACCCGAGGTGTTTTGAGATGATATCAAGAATATTATACAGGGGCTGAGCCCCGGTGGCGTTGTGGTTGTGTGCTGGACTGTGGCCCACTGGGACGGAGGTTCAATTCCAGCAGTGGACCTGGGCCTCCTACTCCCACCACCAGAGGGCAGTGATGCCCAAAAACCAAAAACCAAAAAAAAAAAAAAGAATATTATACATGAAGAAAACAGGTTGGTTAAAAGAAAGTTCACAAAGGAAAAAAACAAAATAAGGTGTCAGAAGATATTCAGAAACTTCCTCTTCGATGAAGAAAGCAAAGAGAAAATAAGAAGTGAATGAGACGAGCAGAAAACTACAAGCACTATTGAGAAAGCAGAGTAAAGTATTTTAATGAACTGGAGAAGAGCTGACCTTAGAAGCCAAAAAATTAAGAACATTCTTAGTGTTTATACAGCTGAAAGAACTGAAGGAGGAATTCAAGTCTCAAGTAACAAAATGAAACAATTCCATAGGCAAAGCAGTAAACAATGCAGGAACATCCAAAGATATTGAAGAAATACAGTCACCTTATCAAAAAGAATTGGGCAATGTTGAGCCAATTTTGATCACAGCCAATGGTACTGAAGGAAGACATTCAAGATGCACTGAAGACATTAGCCCAAAACAACGCTCCAGATAGCTATGGAATACTATTTGTGATGTTTCAGCAAACTAATGAAGCACTTACTCATTGTTGTTAGGAGAGTGATCCTGGACATATCTGCTCTCCTCTGACTTCCAAGAGGCATGGTTCAGTCATGCCTCCATAGCCCATATTTCTTTAACCATTCTGATATCAAATATTCTTCCCATACCACTCTAAATCTATGCTGGGCTCAAGAACTCACTGTGGTGGCTACATAAAATTTATAGATACTACTCAGTATCAATGGGGCCCCAATAGGGAAATGAATAGGCTATCACAAGTCAGGATCAGTAAACAGTAAGGATACATTATTCCGCAACAGCACAGCAACTAAGTATGTCTTCTTTCCTCAGCCTTTCAGGCAGATGGTCCCTTGGCTCTGTCTCACAGTCCATAGTATCTCACAGTCCATAGTATCAGGCCAGTAGGGTAGAACAAACTTAAAACAACAACAACAACAATAAAAACCCAATTCACTGCCACCTAGTTTATTTTGACTCAGACCTATACTGTTGGTCAGGGTAGAATTGCCAATGTGGGTTTCTGAGACTGTAACTCTTTATGAGAATAGAGACTCATCTTTTTCCAAAGGAGTGACAGATGTTGTGGAATCACTAACCTTGCAGTTAGCAGTACAGTTCATAACCACCATGTCAGCAGAGTTCCGAGTGAAGAGAAAGTACTCCCATAGTTTGGGCACTGCACATCTGAGTCTTCATATCTCTGAGGAAACTGGACTTGATGGCCTCCACCACTTCAAATAGATCTTGCTCTTCCAATGGCCCTATAATTTGTCTCTATATACAGTGACTCTTACACAGCAAAGTATGGCTTTGATGGGCGTATTGTTGCTGTTGTTTTCAGATGATCATATCATGGAGGGAATCTTGTAAAGTCAATAAACACAAGTGAAACTCTGGTCTTCTATACTTTGAGTCAAGATCCAGTTGATTTCAGCAGTAAAACCTCCTTTTCCACATCCTCTTTTAAATCCAACCTGCTACATTTTAGCTGCACATGATAGTAAGAGCATAGCTCAAAAATATCTGCACCCTGTTTGATCACTTTTCTTTGGGATGGGTACAAATAAGGATCTCTTTCACTCAGCGGGCCTGAGAGATGTCCTCCAAATTTCTTGACATAAACAAAGGAGTAATTCCAGAATTTCATCAGCTTTTAAAAATAACTCAATTCATGCTCCATCAACTCCTAAAACCTTATTTCTTCAGAAGAGGTTGAACTTTTTCTCCAGTACCACTGGTTCTGGATAATATACAACCTATTGAAATGTTTTAACAATTCCTTTTGATAGCATGGGATTCCAGAACACTTAACTTGTGCTCATGGGAAACATGCAAATTGATCAAAAGTCAGTTGTATAAGTAAAACAAGGAAATATTGTGCCATTTAAATTTTTTTTAAGTGAGCACCAGAGTTGTATCATCTCATCATACTTTTTCAAATAATCATAGAAGTTGGAGTGTTTTTAAAAGAGCATCAGGTTAGAGGGAGATTTATTTATAACAAATGACAGGCAGATGACACAAGATTGCTTGCTGGAAGTGAGGAAGATTTTAAGCACTTGCTGAAAAAGATCAAGGATTCCAACCTTCAATATGGAATACCAGTCAATGTATAGGACACCAAAATCCTTACACTGGACCAATGGGTGTCATCAGGATAAATGATGAAGAGGTTGAAATAATCAGGGATGTGATCTTGTCATGAGCCAATCAATGCTCGTGGAGGCAGCAATCAATAAATCAAACAACACATTGCATTAGCTAAATCTGCTGCACAAGACCTCTTTAGAGTAAGGAAGAGCAATACTTGGCCACCTTGTGGGCAGTTCACAAGCATGTGGAAGTTGGACTTGAGTAAAGAAGAACGATGAAGAGACGCAATTGAATAATGGTGCTGGCGAAGAATATTGAAAATGCCCTGGACAATGAAAAGAAGAAACAAATCTGTGTGGACACAGGTGCAGTCAGCATCGTCTGTAGAATCTTTTTGAAATCACATACTTGGGACAAGTTGTCAGGAGATAACAATGCCTAGAGAGGAGCATCATGCTTATAAAGTGAAGGGAGAGTGGAAAAGAGGAAGACCCTTGCGAAGATGGGTTGATGCTGTGACTGCAACAGCAGGTCCAACAAGAAGAGTTTTGAGCATGGCACAGTTCTGGGCTGCCCTACAGGGTCATGATGAGTTGGAAGCTATTCAATTGCACCTAACACCACCCCCACAACCTCCAGCCCAAGGAATATAACATGTAGTATCTTATGTCCACCACTTAGTTCTCTTAAAGATGTCTCAAAGAAAACAAAAAGTGTGAATTGTTTCAAAACTTCTGCTAAGGTCCTGATTTGATTCTAGTGTAATCCGATAGAAGAGAATGCACTCCAAAATGAGATCATAATCATAGAATCCAGGGACATGATGCTTCACATACAGAATTATGCTTTGCAGGGCCATATTAGTGGAATATATCTCACTCTTCCATGCCAAGAAATATGGAAGACATATACCTTGATAATATATTGGAAAATATTCATGTTAGTGTCCATTTGAAAGGATGATAACCTATCAGAATATGGTCAATATCAAACAATATCACATGTGGGTAAAATTTTGTTGAAGATCATTTTTTTAAAAAAATGCAGCAGTAGAGAGCCAGAATCAGAAAAGAAGAGGACACAAAGGATATTATTGCTGGTGTCATATGCATTTTAGCTGAAAGCAGAGAATACCAGGATGATGGATACTTGTATTTTATTGACTGGGTCATGTCATTCAACTGTGTAGATCAAAGGAAACTATGGTTCAATAAGAATGGGGATCCAGAACCCTTACTAGTGCTTAGGCAGAAATTATACATGAACCAAGAAGAAGCAACTTAGCATAACAGAGAATGTTGTATAGTTTAACATCAGTAAGTACCTGCCAATGTTGTATCTTTTTACCATATGTACTCAATCTGTAGGTTGGCCAAATAATTTGAGAGGCTGGAGTATATAAAAAAGAGCACAGTTAGTTGGTACGAAGATTGTGGGTTATTGTTAAACTGTTTAGCAAAAAAGAGCATGGTATCAGGATTGGGAAAGTCTTTTTAACAGCTTGAGTTATTAACAGTTGACACAACCTCACTTTAGGAGGACTTGAAGAACTTCATGTTGAAGATCAAAGAGCACAGCCTCAATGTAAAGGACATTCTTGGAAATAAGTATAAATGGAATCATATGGCATATTCTCTTCAGTTTCTGTCTTGTTTTCTCAAAATAAACCTTTTGAGATAATTCTGTGTTTCTGTATGCATCGAGCTTACTTATAAAATGCTAAAGTACCACTCCATTATAATAAGTCACAATCAATCTAATTGTATGAATAAAAAAAAAAGAACATCAACATATTGAAATTGTCAAAGATTTCATCTTACTTTACCCTACAATCAATGCTCATGGAATCAGCAATCAAGAAATCAACTGGTGTATTGTGTTGTGCAAATACGCTATATAAGTCTTCTTTAAAGTGATGAAAATGTTGTTATTGAGGACTGAGGGGCACCAGAACAAAGCCATTGTGATTTCAATCACTTCATATGTGTGTCAATATTGGACTGCAAATAATGGCAGACAGTAAAAGTATCAATTTATTTAAAATGTAGTTTGGAGGAAGAATATTGAAAGTATCATGGACTGCCAGAAGAAAAAATAGATCTAACATAGAAGTTGTCTAGTCAGAGTGATGTTTAGAAACAAGGATGGTGAGACTTTGTGCCACATGCTTCAGAAAAGTTTTGGTAAATACTAGTTCCTGAAGAAGTGCATCATGCTCAATGGAGAGCCAGGGAAAAGGGGAAGCACCTTCAGGAGACGGATTGATGCAGGGGATGTGAAAGTGAGCTCAAATATGACAACAGTAGATTTTGAGGTATAGTCCCCCTCTGAGTTGCAATCAATTTGAAGGCTCATATTGACAATAGCAACAATGCTTCTGCTAATTAAAATGTTTACCAATCAAAGGTCTTCACAAAAGATAGGGGTTGTAATAATTAATAAAACAGAATTTTTCAAAAGAGGATAGATTTAATTTATAACATTCTGCTGAACAACATACAAATGTATTTGTAGATAAGTTACAATACAATAATAGAAAGGTATTTTATCAGTATCACAAAGAAGATTACTATCTCAGTTTATTATAAATTTACATTAACTACCTTCCTGGAATAGCTACACTTTTGTCTGGAAGAAGTTAAAAACAACAACCATAGGTGTTTTTTTGGACAATAGAAGTACAAAGAATGCTGAAGAAATTATAAAGTGCTGTGCTAAGCTACCATGGGGCTAATCATAGCAAGTCTAGAAAATTGTAAGTGGGTGAAATGGACTTTCTAGGAGAACATAATAAAAATAGGGCAAACTCTTTAGATGTTTCATAATTAGAAATTCAGAGCTAGGTCCTCAAAGCACTTAGTCTGCAATTTATAATATAACAAAACCCTTACATCATCAGTATTATTGACCTCACAACCACATAAAAGCAATAATAAAGACAAAGCTAAACAAAAGAAACCCTTTATATTTAAAAGACCATTACTCATGTTTTATTATTATTTTTAATGGATTCTATATACTTGATCAAATAGTTGGTGGGGACTATTCTAAGTTTGAATTTGAAAAAAAATTCAGAAGACAATCCCTCATCTGGAGACAGAAGGAGATTCCATTAAAAAAGTAAGAATAGTAAAAGGGAATTCAAAAATTTTACAGAACAAAACAGATTTGAAATTTAATGGATTCTCCTCACCGCTTTTTTCAAATCACTGTCATAGAAAGTTTCAAAAGCTATAACAGCGGGGTGCCAAAGGTCAACAATTTGAACTCACCAACTGCTGAGGAGGAGAAAGAAGAAGCTGTCTACTCCTGCAGCGGTTCACAATCTTGCCAATCAAAAGAAGCCTCTCTAATCTGCCATATGGGGTGACTATGAGTTGGAATTGATTGATTGGAAGTGAATTTGTTCTTTGTGTTGGTTTTTGCTTTGGTTTTTATATAAGCCAGCAGTTCTCAACCCTTTAGGGGTCAAATGACCCTTTCACAGGAGTCGCCTGATTCATAACAGTAGAAAAAATTACAGTTATTAAGTAGCAACAAAAATAATTTTTATGGTTGGGCGGGTAACCACAACATGAGGAACTGTGTTATGGGGGCAAGGAATTAGGAAGGTTGAGAACCCCTGGTGTAAGGACATCATTGAGGATCCATGGTGGCAAGGTGGTCACAGTGAGACTGATCTGAAAGGTCAGCAGTTCCAACCACCAGCTTCTCCTGGAGAAAGAGATGGGGCTTAATATTCTATAAATAGTTGCATCTCAGAAACTCACAGAGAAGTTTCTACCCTGTCCTATCGAGTCACTATGTGTTGCCATCAATTTGATAGCAATACACTGAGTTTGGCAGATAAACACATCCGGCATCAGGAAGGTCTATTAACAACCTGAGTTATGCAGATGAAACACCTTTCCTTGCTGAAAGTAGAGAGGACTTTAAGTACTTTCTGATAAAAATCAAAGACGACAGTTTTCAAGATGGATTGAAACCCATTTTGAAGAAAATCAAAAGATTGCAAATATTCAAAATTTCACCTTGTTTTTGTCCACAAGTAATGTTCATGGAAGCATCAGATAAGAGATTAAATGGTGCATTGCAGTGGTGAAGCTGCTGCACAAGAACTCTTTAAAGTGTTCAAAATCGAAAGCAGTATTTTGAGGACTAAGGTGAGTCTGACTTAAGCCATGCTATATGTTCAATCAGCATGTGAAAGTTAATTATTGAATAAGGAAGCCTGAAGAATGGATGCATTTGCATTATGGTGCTGGAGAAGTACATTGAACATACTATTGATTGCCAAAAGAATGAACAAATCTGTTTTGGAAGAAGTGCACAGAGTACTTCTTGGGGGAAAGCATGGAGAGGCTTTGTCTCATGGACTTTGGACATGTTTTCAGGAGACACTAGCCCCTCGAGAAGGACATCTTGCTTTGTAAAACAGGGGTGCAGCAAAAAGAGAGAAGACCTTAAACAAAATGGCTGGGCATCAATGGGCTCAAACATAAGACCATTTGTGAGGGTTGTGAAGAACGTGCCAGTGCTATCTGCTGTTGTACACAGGGTCGTTATCAGTTGGAATCAACTTGGTAACATCCAGCAACAACATATAAATACATCCAAAAAATAAATACAGATGCATTGAAATAAGTAATTCTCTTTCATAGACAATTACTTATTATTGGCAGTACTATAAACACAGACTACGAAAAGTCTCAAACAATTTTCAACATAGTAATTTATTTATGATACGTGAAATGATCAGGTCAGGTAATTTATTAAAAAGTTATCACATATTAATTTCTAATAAGTGGTCATTGCTTATTTCTTTCCCAACCTAAATTCATTCTGATGGGTTTTCTTTTTTAAGATGATTTTACTGGGGTGTCTTAATCCATACCTGAATTGTCTCGAGTATATTTATACATATGTTGCCATCATTCTTTTTTAAACATTTACTTTATATTTGAGACCTTGGTATTAGCTCTTCTTTACCACCAACACCCCACCCTTGTGACCCTTAATAAAATATAAAGTATTACTTTCATATCTTACACCAACTTTTGTCTCCATTTCCCAGTGATTTCTTTCCCTCTCTTCTCCCCACTTTCCCCCTACCTCCTGCTATCACTACTCTTAATTCTGTTCTTGAGGGGTTTACCTGACCTGCATTCCATGTTTTGTGAGCTCTCACCTGTGCACATGCTCTGGCCAATCCCACAGTGAAAGGCAGAATTGGAGTCATGATAGTGGGTGTTGAGGAACCTCAAGGAATCAGATAGATATTGTGTATATAACATCAATTCTATACTTCACTTTCATTGACTCATCGCCTCCTTACAACGCTTCTGTGAGGGAATGTACCATTTTCCATAGATAATTTTGGGGTCTGTCGTCAGACCCTCATTCTCAACAATATATTTTTTGTTGGTTTGTTTGTTTGGGGTCTTCTAATGCCTGTTACCTGATCCCATAGACACATCATGATCGCACAGGCTGGTGTGCTTCTTCCATGTGGGAGTGTTGCTTCTCTGCTAGATGGTCGCTTGTTTAAATTCAAGTCTTTAAGACCCCAGACACTATATCTATTGATAGACAGGCACCATATATTTTTTTACCACATTTGCTTATGCACTAATTTACCCATTTTGTCTTCAGAGATTGGGCTGGGAGGGTGAACATCACAGAATGCCAGTTTGTTAGAACAAAGTGTTCTTGTGTTGAGGAAGAGCTTGAACAGAGGCCCAAAGTCCATCCACTTCCTCAATGTACTGTCATATAAAGATATGTACATGTGCCAATATCTCTATTTTATGAATTAATATAGTTACATAAATATACATCTATGCTTATACCTCTATCCAGAACATCACTCCCTAAATCTTTCCCCTTTCTTTCCCTCATTTCCCACCATCTCATTTGCCCTTCTGTCTCTTAGCAATTCCTTTCAGCTAGATTGCTGTTACTTCAGTAATCCCAGGATCTCTGTCTCCTCCTCATTGTTGATTTTCATTCACTAGGTCTTCCCCTGTTTTTGGCAATGTTTTTTCACTGCTAAGGCACCTTTTTTTTTTTGTTAATAGCTAGACACTTTTTAAAAATTAGTTTCAAAATAGATCATATTTTAAAAGTGGGAAAATCACATCTACTTTATAAATGTATTAAAAATATATTGTATACATATTTTTCATGTTCATCACACTTTAAAGTTTAAATAATTGGTTTTCAATGTATACCCACTGTGGTTAAAAAAATATACTCTGTATTATTCAAATCCTTCTATATTTGTTGAGAAATATTTAATACCACAAAATATGGTACAACTCAATAAATACTAAATGTACAACTAAAAATTTAAAAAATAAAAACATTTAAAGGACACATTTAAGACACAAGTAATCAGCAAGTGTAATTTAAAGTAAATTTTCTTTGTATCATCATCTATCTTGAGCATTGAAGATTCCACTGTCATCCAGTCAATGTGAACTAAGAATGACTCTATTCTTCTTTTTCAGATAATTTTCTTGGGGTCTCTTACAATTCTTGTTACAATCCACATATCAATTGAATCTGACATATTTCCATTGTTCTTTTCTAGACATTTACTTTCCATTGATCCCTTGAGATCGGCTCCTCTTTTTTTATTTTTATTTTTTGTGACAATGACTTAATAAAGGGTTTCTGAGGTTTCAATTGTTAAAGGAGTAAAATCCTAATTGTTCTCTCCCTTTGGTTTGAACTGATGACTTTGTGGTTACCAGTCTCATGCTTACCTGGGAGCACCACCAGAGTAAATGTTAGCATAAAGATTTTGACCATATAATCAACATAGGAAAACTTAAATGACATCTATCCCAAGCCCCATCTCTTCTCTACAGCAGAACAAAAGAAACTGCAGTATAAAGTTAAAACCTCTTCAGTGTTCATATTTGATTTGTAGAGCAAATTTTAGTTAACCTAGTAGGAGCGTGCCCTTCTCTTATCTGCCTCAGTTGATTATATTTGTCCTTGGCTGTCCATCCAATCATCCTTCTTAACACTTCTAGTCCTTGATGAACTGTGATTCACTGCATACAAAGACCTGGTCTTCCTTAGTCTACACTGTACTTTATGGGCGTAGGAGAGATGGACATTTAAATAGAGTCATCAGTGAAAGTCTCATTGAGACTATACCTTTTAACACACCCTTGAAATAGGTAAGGAATCAAAATTTTTTTAGCGATTATAGAACTATTTAAGAATCAAGAAGACAAATGAATTAAATGCACATTGCTATCAGGGATCATCTAAGGGTTAAAATCTCTTTGTAGTCAATCATGCCTAAGATTAACTTCTAAAGCCAGAGGAATAAGGAGAGGTAAGGTACATGAGGAGGAACCTGCAAAAGAAGCTTAGAAGGGAATTCCCCCTGGGTTAAGAAGAATTGAGCCACAAAAGAAATGGTATAACTAGAGCAAAATTTTAAAAAAATGTGTCACGGGTTGTAGTCAAGTCTTTTAAATAATCTCCATGGTACCTTGTTGAATTAATCCTATTTATCTTCAAAGCGAGATCTATTTTCTTCTTCTTTTTAAGTCATCACTGAGTAAGCCTGTCTCAGACAGTATAGCCTCCTGTGTCTTTAAATCACAGAGTTGGTATCTATAGTGACACTTATGACAATTATGACTACAGCTATACTTTTCTGCCTCTTCCTTCCTTCCTTTCAGAAATATGAGATTCTTGATGATAGAAGTTTTCAACTTAACACTCAGAATCATGTACTATATCTGGCAAATGGCCTGGGGGAAATATTTATCAAAGGATTATCATGTATTAGGCACATATCAGGATTGTTGTGATGATTAACTTAGAAGGTAAAAAAAAGATGATAAAAAATGAAGTGTTAAATAAACAGTAAAAATAGCCTAACTGAAGGATAAGGTGTGTAAGAGCATTGGCAAAGCCTTGGAGAGAAAATAGATGCATCAGGCTACACAGCTTGATGTCAAAAGTTATTATCAATGCTCAGTTAACTCCTCTTGCACCATTTCAAGCTTATCTGGAGAAAATCTCCAATAAAATTGTGTTTCCTCTACAGAATTCTCTGTAAACTTATAGAAGTAGCTAGCAGACATGAATGTATCTGTTCCAACTGGCTGCTGTGTTTCTTGCAGTGTGTAGATACATTAACTTCCTGTTTTATTCTTCAGTTTAAAGATCTGAAGTAAGTTTTGAGAGTGTGTTTCTTTTGAGATTTTAAAAGGTACAATCACTGGTTTATGTGTGGGTTTGATATTATCAGAATTAATGCCAAAAGTCATGTTGTGAGATTATAAGAGGATTAATTCAGGCAAGCACATGAAATTGGGATACAAAAGTCAGGACACACATACTATGTAACTGCCTACTAACAAAACGTTGATTCCCACATATTTGTTTACTTTTCTCTAGCTGAACACACACAACCATGATCACAATCAAGAACTGTCTGAAGCAGATTAGACAGAGGCTGTAATGAACTGAGCAAAATATTGTATTTTCTTGTTGACTCAAAGTGATCTATTTTTCAGAGTATGAATTTTTTAGTATGAAATAAGAGTCTCAAAGCAATACAAACACAGTCCAGGTTTAAAGCTAACATTTGTTAATACAGGCAATCGATTTTTGATGCTATGACAAATAGTGTGTGTGATTCTATAAAGACCAACATTTGAACTGCACTGACACAATTAAGTTAATTTAACTCTTAATGTGTTAACTGAGCTTGGAATTGGTCCTCCTCTAAGATACCTTTACCACCATCTCTCTGTAAGTACAAGAGATTTGAACAAAAATTGAAATTACTAGTACTGCTAACATCAGTTATATTTTTTTGGCTTCTATTTTTACCAAAGCAAGGCTTTCCTTTTAAAATATGTATATCAATAATCCATTTATTTTAATTATCAAAAAGAGCTAAGAAAATTCATAGACTATATGCTTACAAACTAATCCATATATCAATATATATACAGCCAACTTACTAAGTCCTCTGTAATTTTGTCCTAAATGCAAACACCAACCTTACTAAGTCCTCTGTATTTTTATGTCCTAAATGCCAAAATCATATTCACAGCCATCAAGTCATTCCTAATCACAACAACCTTATGCCCAAAGTATACCTGAAATCTCTATCCTATTTCTACTACAATATTAAGTCTACTTAAATATATGTCATTCTGAGGACAGTCTAATAATGTATATATCTATTTTGACAGAATATTAGGAATAATTTATCCAAAATGCAAAATAAGGCATCATCATTTTTTCTTGAAACTCCAAAATTTATTACATAGTTCTGCATAGAACAGAAACAAAGATTCGTCCCATGGGTATTCCAAGAGACAATCAAAAGTCTTCACCTTTCTTTTGAAAGGGAGATGGAACAAACCATTAGTTGGAAGTCAGAAGCAGCCTCTCCTCACACTTTCACAAGTGTAGAACTCTGGGGACTTGAGAATTCAAAATTCAGATCTGTGTCCTGGGATCATCCCACAGATTTCATTTGGATGATGATGTTTTTCAATGAACAATTTGCTAGCTTTATTTATTACTTGTACATGCTAAATGTATGGGTTATGTGACGTGTGGACTTCCATTTGGACTCTATTTTGGGCCTGCAGATGGTAGGATTAAATCAAACCCCAAACCATTGATATTCAGTTGATTCCAATTCATAGAAAGCCTACAGAACTGAGTAGAACTGGCTGTAAATCTTTTAAGAAGCAAACAGTCACGTTATGATCCTGGGAACCAGCTGGTGGGTGGAAACTGCTGGCCTTTCCATTAGTAGCCCACAGTTTAACTGCTGCACAAATGAGGCTATGCTGTTTTTCGTTTTTTTCTTTTTTAGAACTATGCATGCCTAAATTTCAACATTAGGTCCTTAATCCTAGTCTATTCCTTAAGTCAGCTCCAATTGTTAACTAGCCACCTTTTGTTGGAATAGTTATCAAGTGCTGCTAAACTATCCTCCACATGCTAAATACAAAATATCTTCACAGTTTTGTTCATGTTTCTTTATTTCTCACTGGAATAGTATTCACAACCTGCTTGACTAGTTAATTAATCTCATAGCATAGGCTTGAAAATTATTCCACTATTACCCTATAACCTTTATATATTCTGTTTTTCCATAGTACCTTGTGCAAACATGGCCCTTATCTTCACCTTCCTGTACTACATAGCAATTTGCTTCTGTGTCATCTCCAAAAATTCTAAGCCTCTTGAGGGAAGCATTTATCTCTTATTCTTCATTACAATTCTTAATACTTAAATATGTGTGAACTGAATAGTAAGGCTAAAAACACATGCTATGGAACAAACAAACAAATGTGCCAGTTCATATTTAATTGTTCATACAAAGACAATTACCACTGAAAATGCCATATACCAATTAATAAGTTTAGATACCTAAATAATGCGTTATACAGTAAAAGAAATACTAAATTATATGATATTATGTTCAATTTTTGCCAAAACTTTTCCAAGTTTTAAAATTATCAAATTTAATCTACAATTCAATAGGTACCAAGTAATGATAACAGAGCTATTATAATGCAAAATGCCATGAGAACTAAGTTATGAATTTAAAATAGAAATGTTGAATCTCTAAGTGCTTTATCCTTTAGTAAAATAATAATGGTATTTCTAAAGATAAACTATTTTGTGTATGCTCTATAAGATGACTGGCCAAAGTAATCCAAAAATAATATAAATTATATTATGTTTACTGATAGAAATTTTTGAAAGAACTTTCTAAATATATATTTTAATATTTAAATGTAATTATTCAAATGTGTTATGAGATATAATATTTCAATAATTCATATTAGTTATCTTGTAAAGTTTAGAAACTAGTCCATTTTATTTCACATAATTATATAGTCTATTTTTTTTTCATGCTACAGCTAGGTTGAATGCAACATACAGATCTAAAACAGACCTAGTTCCTGACTTAGTTGTAACAAAAGAAGCAAGCAACAAGTGTGTAATCTCCATCATCCTTATCTATTCCAGCTGCCCTGACAGGTTCCGTGACTTTCATCTGTGCTTCCTTGCTTGGAACTCTTAGCTCCCGATGGCACTGTATTCCTACCTCCTGGTTGATGCCTTGACACCCCATCAGTCTTTTCTTCCCTTTTCAAACTCTCAACCATCAAGCCAATTCTGACTCATAGTGATTCCATTCGGGGAGGGGTTGAGTAAGAACTACCCTTTGGGGTTTCTGAGACAGAAACTCTTTATGGGAGTAGAAAGCCCTATCTTTCTCCTGAGAAGAGACTGATGGTTGCGAACTACTGACCTTGCAGCTACCAACCCTCCACGTAACCACAACACCACCAGGGCTCCTCCACATCTCTCAGAGCTCTGCACATATATGATCGCCAACGTTGTGATTGGCAGAAGCGATTGGAACTTAATGAGCCAAGCTTCTCAGTTTGCAAATTACCTGTCACCTAGATGTCTCTCATCATAGTGTCTGTCTAGGTGGTCAGAATCCATTATTTTATGCTAGAGTTTACCATACCCGGTGCAGTTCTGCTTCTTTTTGTGTGCTCAAGGGCAGATTTACTGAGTGATTCAATCAGTTTGAGAATATTCAATCTTTCAATCACAGATTTTTAGCCTCAAGGCTTAGTTTTCAACCTACCTATCTCAGATTCCTATTCCAAACTACTTTTCTTTAGCACTGAGCTGTTATCAGGTTCTGTTCATGAGCCTGCCAAGCTAGGACAAAATTAAATTAAGCTAGTGTGACATGCATTCATATGAAGTAAAGGTGGGAGAAGTCACTGGGATTTTTATATGCAAACTTCATTTTTAGTAACTCTACTAATAATCTGAGACATGAGAGCCATTACTTTGAGTCATCTATGAAAATACGAGACTGATACCAGAAGGATTCTGAATAGAATTACTAAGTGAAAAATCAATGAATCTCTTTAAACATAAAGTGGCGCTAGTCCATAGCATTGGCCTGTTTACAGTTAGCAGTTGAGTATATATTAAAAGTATGTTTAATTGTATGTTATAGCTTACCTTAACTTCAACATGTGCCATCAATACAGCAAAATTGGTTAGGTGATTACAAGAGCAAGTAGTATGTGTCTTATTTGTGGTCAGGAGTCGACAGCCTTGTGTTGACCAATAACCTGTCATTGTGCGCTTGGAATAGCTCCAAAATGAACAGTTAGGGTTGAAATTTTCCTCTGACTGCTAGAGAGGGAAAAATCAATAAAAGCAATAACTACTTTATGATCGTGCAAATTAGGTAGGCATTTTCTTTACAACTAATAGCACTTCATACTGTTTCAATTTTAGGTGATGTAGTCAACGGTGTTTTTGTATTCAACAATGATAAAATCAATGTGAACAAATTTAATATAATCGAATGCTGGCTCTCCTTGATTCGGAGTGAGGTCACTGCTTCTGTAATAATTTTGAAGGAATATGAGTATAAATATATCAGGGGAATATCAATTAATTTACCAGCAAAATAAATAAATTAACTGTGCAAGGAATCAACTTTTGAAACAATAGTCTTCAGAAATCTTTGTTTAATTCACAATTCTGATTTTTGATATACAGACAAAGTCACAATAACTTTTAGGGGGTAACATGTTATTTTTTGTCTTATTTTTTAATTCAGAAGGTCAACAATTTGAAATATCTTTATGAATTTTAGGAAGTAGGTATATTTAGCTCAAATTAAACTATTGCTCTCTTTTTATATTCTGAGAATTATTTAGAAATCTACTTATGGCTTATTTTCTATAATGATTGAATATAAAGGAAATATTTTCATTTCTAAAAATCTCATTTCTTAGAATAAAGTAAAATATTCTCAATATTTGAATAAATAATTAAATGTCAAGCAATAGAAAAATATAAAGTAAATTAATGTTATTCATATTATAGCAAGTATAAATATATGCTTACCTTGATATGTTTAACAGTAAACACCACAGGGTCTGCCAAGTAAACTTTATTACTGAACTCCTTGTTTATTGCTGCTGTGATAACAGGGGAATTCACGATTACAGAATGATTTGTTGACATAGCCTCAGTGCCCAACTTCATACTGGCATTCTCCGTGGACAAATAAGGACCCAAGTTGTTATATAGGACAAATGCCACCCTGATCTCTCCTAAAATAATGGAAAAGATGAATTAAAGCTGGGGGGAAAAAAACTTTTGCTATGCATTCTAATGAGGTTATTTAGTCCTAATTAGATTTTAATCAAATTTGTTAAACAAAGCATATTTCAAACATAAATTTTAACCAAAGCATTAATGATGAAAAATATTCATAATATTGAAAGACGCACAAACACACACATGCTTGCAAAAGTTTGTGGGAAAATTCAATTATCTTTAATTCCATTTTTCTGCAAATATTTTAAAATCCTCCCTTCTACATTGTTGCATTGAGCATCCCTGTTGTAAAGCACCACTTTACAATGTCAAAGAGCACAGATGTCATTTTGAGGACTAAGATGCACCTGACCCAAACCTTGACATCTTTGATCACTTCACATGCATGTGAAAACTGTGTAATGAATATGGAAGATAGGGGGATAGTGGATATATTTTAATTTGGGTAATGGCATAAAACATTGAATATACCAAGCACTGCTAGGAAAAAAGCAAGCAAATCTGTCTTGGAACAATTATATCAGAAATATTCTTAGAATCAAGCATGGCAAGATTTTGTCCCATGTACTTTGGTTATCACATCAGAAATGAACAGTCTGTGGGGAAGTCCACTGTGCTTGATAAAGTATTGGCTTAGCAAAACAAGAAAGACCATAGGCAATATGGGCTAATATAGTGGGGCAAAAGTAGGCTGAAAGACAGAAATAACTCAAGAGTCTTGTTCTGGAGGCTGTGTTTCATTCGGCTGTACCTAAGTTGGTAGGAGTCAGAACCAACTCCATGCTTATCATGCCTATCAACAATCTCTGTCTCAATCTTCACTCAAAACTTAAGTTCATGTAGATAAGGCACATAATTTATAAAAAAAAAAAAACAGAAAAACATCTTCTAGGGAAAAAAAGAAAGATGATTTGTGATTTGTGATTAAGGAAGGTAAAGTTACCATGGATGCTGCTGTTACTGTTGTTGTGTTGATAGACAAATCCAATCTAATGCCTAAAAAAGACTACTATTAAGAGAAAAGAGAATAAAAATTTAAACTATGTGTGTATCACAAAACACATTAGATTATGAGTAGGCTGCCAGGAGATACTCTGAAATTTTAACAACAATTTCTCTCAAAATCTTAAAACCACTGTCAAGTATACTTCAGCTAGTAAAAAATACCTGCATTGAGTATCATGCTCTTTTATAATCAATCTGTGAGTGATCAAACTGACAACAGCAAAGAGAAAGCTTGCCCACGAACTTTAGAGGACAATGAATGTATCTTCACAGGTAAGGAAAAACTGAATAGGAAAATGGTTCAACATCACTAAGAAAACCATCAATGTTTGTGAAATGTATATGTAGAAACTTGAATTGATGCTCTCCTTATTGTGTATATTCTCAAGAATATACTCAACAAAAATACGTTTTAAAGAGGTATTGTGTAGGCAAGTAGAATATGATATATTAAAGAATAGGATATATCAAAATAAAATTTAAGTTCAAGGAAAATTAAATGGAAAGGAAATGGGCTTTTTTCATGAACTTTTTAAAGATTTCTGTGTACATGTGTATGTTTATGTGTTAGCTTGTACTTGTACATGCATAAGTGTTTGAACAATCATGTACAGGGCATGTACATCATTATTTTCAAGATATTTACTTTCTTTTGAGCATGAGTATCAGCTCCTCTTTTTTCCTATCATAAATATAGGATATTCATACATCATCTATGTATACACGATAAACACACATACAAATATAGGTCAAAATCACAGAAACACTTATTAAACAAAAACATGAAATATGACATCATTATTTCTTGACATAGCATCTATCTAACTTCATAAATTTCTCAAGGTGGTGTTTTCATCCCTATAGCCCTTACCCAAAGAATGCCGTGCTTTCTGATTTACACCGCATCACGTGAGCTGTTGAGTATACTCTAGAGTCTACAATTGTTTTTCTATTCAACGTTTTTTGGAGTTTTACAGATAAAAATAAGTGAGAAGGAATAGGGTCAGGACTCTAGGGTAGATGGCATAAGTTTTCCCTAGGACATTGCTAATAGGATATAACTCTCCTTGAAAAGTAAGCAGCTGCGTTGTTGTCATAAATTTTTGCTTTTGGTGGCATCACTGCCCATTGGTGGTGGGAGTAGGAGGCCCAGCTTTGCTGCTGGATTTGAACCTCCAACCCTGTGGGCCACAGTCCCGCACACAACCAATACACCACCGGGGCTCAGTCCATTAAAAAAAAATTAAAAGCCTCAGCAAATCTTTCCTGTCCTTTTCCTCACCAATGCAGTTCTCTTTTCTTTAAAGTTCATAAGTGCCCATGATTCTCCATATCTTTTAAAAACATTTTTATTGAGGACTCTTACATCTCTTATCACAATCCATACATTTCTTCAGTGGTTCAAGCACACTTGTACATGTGCCGCCATCCTCGTTTTCAAAGTTTTCTCTTACCACTGATATCAGGTACCCCTATGTTCCCCCTTCCTCCCTACTGACATCACTCATGAATATTTGATAGGTTGAGATTCTTTTGTCCATATCTTACATCATCCTCCATCACCTCTCACCCACTTTTCTGTTATTCATCCCCCTGGAAGTGGGGTTCTTGATTGATCCTTATGATTAATTCCCCCATTCTCCCACCATCCTGTCCTAGTCCACCTGGCATCTCTACTCTCCTTGTTGGCCCTGAGAGATTTATCTGTCCTGGATTCCCTGGGTTGCGGGGCCTTATCTGTAGCAGTGTGCATGCTCTGGTCTAATCACATTTGTAAGGTACAATTGAGGTCATGATAGTGGGGGGGAAGGAAGCACCAAAGAGCAAGAGGAAAGTTGTATGTTTCATCAGTGCTATAACTGCACACTGACTGGCTCATCCCTTCCCTGTGATCCCTCTGTGAGGGATGTCCAATTGCCTACAGATGCACATTGGGTCTCCACTCCATGTCCCCTGTCCATTCACCTTAGGTATAGTGTTATTCTGGGTTTTATATGCCTGAGACCTGATCCCGTCGGCACCTCGCAATCATATAGGCTGGTGTGCTTCCTCCATGTGAGTTTTGTTGCTTCTGAGATAGACGGCCCCTTGTTTATCTTCAAGTCTTTAAGACTGCTGATGCTATATCTTTTGATAGCCGGGCATCATCATCTTTTTTCACCACATTTGAAAGGGACATGGGAGCAACAAGTGAACTAAAATCAATGGAAGGAAGGTCGTGGGATATGCTGCTGGAGGTCAATAAAAGGCAACGTAGCAGCCAAAAATTACTAAACCCACCTGAGTGAAGGCCAAACATGGTGGGACAAGAGTCCTAAATATAGGCATGTACATATGTAAGTATACATGTAAATATATATATATAGAGAGAGGATAACTATAGGTATGAGTATATATCTATATGTATAATGTGAGGGGAAAATAACTACATATTCATAACCATATGATAAGAATTAAGGTTGCGGATGGACATTGGACCTTGACTCAAGTATTCCCACAACACAAGAACACTTTCTTCTAACAATCCAGCATTCTGTGATGCTCACCTTCCTGACATGATCACTGAAGACAAGATGGGTGCATAAGCAAATGTGAATGATTTTCCATATTTTTTACAGAAAATATATTAAGGTTACTCCTTGAGACTTCCCCCTCAAAAAGTGGCACTATAAATTTCTGGGCTGATTTTTCTGCCTTTAATTGAACTGGTCCAATATATCTCCTCAGAAAACGCCATTTTAATTGGGTTTTCTTTCATTCTTTTTTGTTTAAAGATCATCTTATTGGGAGGTTTTACAGCTCCCATAACAATCCATATATTGTGTCATGCATATTTTTGCCCCTTCCCAACATATTTTTGCATATGTTGCCAACATTATTTTCTAAACATTTACTTTCTTTTGAGCCCATGGTACCAACTTTTCTTTTTCCCATCCCTCCCCAGCCCCACCCTCATGTTAATTCACTTTCTTAAGGCACCAAAATGACAATATCTAGACTTGTCATCAGTATTATTACAAAGTCATCAACTTGTGTATTGTTATCATACACTCATCATAGAACGATGTTCAAATATGTTTTGTTTCAAATAACACCATGCATGTATAAACTTCAGCCTTAGTAGTAATGTTTTGTGACTTAACTCTGTGTGTGTATGTGTGTGTGGTATGAGTATGCATACTCATATAATTTTTATGGGGAATCAATACTTAATGCATTACTTGAAATCTAAAAAAAAATGACTGGAGCCCCCATTAAAATTGGCAACAACAATGATATACTTAAATATATATATGTATGTATGTATGAAAATGTAGTAAAGATGAAATGGCTTAGCAACATTAGTCATCCTGTGGATATAAATTGAACGTACATTAAAATACTATTATATAAGGGGCTGAGCCCCAGTGGCGTAGTGGTTGTGCACGGGACTGCCTCCCACTGGGACGGAGATTCAATTCCAGCAGTGGGGCTGGGCCTTCTACTCCCATCACCGGAGAGCAGTGATGCCCCCCCCCAAAAACAAACAAAAAAATACTATTTTATAGCTACTAGAATGTCTAAAATAAAAAAGGGTTAAAAATTGAAGGCAGTAATTAGAAAAGTAAGGTTAATTTGCATCCCTAGATGCCCAAGAACTTCAGTGACTTTTGCAGCTGAAGATATGACCTTCCCTTAGCTTTGGATTTACAGCTCTCAAAGGAGGGATGAAAGAACCTTTTATTTACAACCACCACTTTTGGTATTTCTGTTATAGCAAGCCTTAATACCTAAGACATTGGTCAACTGGCATGCTAAGTACATGGATAATAGCTATATAATTGGCATAAAATATTTTATGTATAATTATTATGATTGGAGTCTAAAATGCCAAAGCCATGTGGAAAATTTTTGGTAGTTTCTTATGTAGTAGAGCATGTATCACAATTCTTTGATAAATGAAAACATATATCCAAGGATGTCCATAGTGTCTATTCATGATTGCTCTAAATTGAATGTTTCCTCCGTCAACTAGAGGCATCCATATACTATTTTATATGAGAGACACAAACTACTAATACATGAAAAACCATGAATAAATGTCAAAAATATTAAAGCTGAGTTAAAGAAGTCAGGCAGAAAATAGTGTACACTGTCTGAGTCCAATTACATGAATTCTAGTGGCAGGCAAAATATTTCCATCTAAATAATAATGATAAAATGACATGCAAAGTAAAAGCATCAAAGACACCCTCAAATACCCATCTAATATAATAAAATAACAAAAGCTAAAACTCTAAGCCAACTTCTTTGCCATCAAGTCAAGTCTGACTCACAGTGAAATCGTGATAGGGCAGGGTGGAGTTTGCCCTGTGGGTTTCGAGAGGATCACTCTCTTGGGGAGTAAACAGCCTTGTCGTTCTCCTGCGTTGTGGCTGATGGTTTATGTTTGAACTTGCAGCTGGTAGACTAGCACTTACTCAGTGTTCCAGAGGTCCCATTTAATATTTTAGGAGCTAAATCTGACCAATCAGTGATATTTACTCTTTGTGAGTGGAAAAAAAAATCAGGTCATCTGAATTTGAGGGTTTATTTATTTACATATTCAGATTTTGGATCATTTACCACAACTGAGACATAAAGAAATAATTTTCTAATCTGTTGGAGAATTTTATGGAACAAATATCACTGCAATACTGATGTGGTGGTAGGTAATTAAAAAAAGAGAGAGGAAGAGATGAAAGTGATGAATGAAGTAAGAGAAGGAGAGGCCCAGCTATTGGATAATAGGCCTGAAATTCCAAGACAAGAACCAAGAATTGATGGCAAGTTCAATTTCACCAAGTCTAAACAATGAACAGTGACCTACCATTTCGGCCATTTTGTTTCAATGTATTTGCCGAGAGCTGAATGGTGCTTCCGTGGCCTGTGTTTTCTGGAAATTTTAGGTCTTCCAAATTTCCTTCAGTACTCAGCCGTGCAACTTCCAATTCTGTTAAGAGACAGAAGATGCTCATTGTAAGCAACATGCCAAAATGATAACAATATTATAAGTCGCTGCAATATTTCTGAAAATAACACACTGGCAATATATTTCATTTTTCAATGAGATATGCAATACTTCAGTGTTTTAAGTAAGTGTAAGTATTCTGTTCCTAGTCTGTTGATTTTCAAATTAAATAAATTAAGGGGAAAAAAGAACACTAACACATAAAACAATATAGGAGCCCTGTGGTCCTGTGCTTGCCTCCTTAATGGCGGGTATTGTTTGGGGCCAGCCTGTGGCTCTGTAAGAGAAAGCCCTTGGCAGTCTGCTTCCTAAAGATGTGCAAGCCCCCTTGAAGTTGCCCCAGGAGGTTGCTGGATGTTAGA
Source organism: Nesogale talazaci (assembly GCA_004026705.1). Taxonomy (NCBI): domain Eukaryota; kingdom Metazoa; phylum Chordata; class Mammalia; order Afrosoricida; family Tenrecidae; genus Nesogale; species Nesogale talazaci. The sequence continues at coordinate 82,469 of PVJH01003158.1, forward strand.
ATTGACCTGATGACACACAACAAAAGCAAGAGCAAAGTGGCATAGTTAAGAATATACATATATGGTGGCTTCCAAAAAGTTGGAGGGAAATGGAATTAAAAGATAGCTACTTTTTCCACAGATTTTTTTTCAAGACCCCTTGTTGACCAATAATAAAATTTAAAGCTCCTCATAGATCAAGAATAAAATTTAAAATTGAGGCCCAAATCTTTATATTTCATTATCAACTTATTGACAAAAGATTACCTTTATTTTATGAATTAAATAAAAAACCTTTTCACCATGAACAGTTCCACTATTGATTTATCTTTAAATCTCGTCAGTATAAAACAACTTTACAAAGCCTGAAATAAAATTGCCTGGGTGGGGACCTAAGGCCCACTGGTGGGTAATTGGTCACTCCTTTACAGGGTCACCCCTTTACAGGGGAGTGACAGGGAGGAGACAGTCCGGTCAAGGTGCAGCCAGGCAGCGATGATGCATACAAGATTCGTCTAGCTCCTGAAGCTTTCCTCCCCCCAACCATCATGGCTCCAACTCTACCTTACAAATCCAAATGGACTGGAAAAGGTACACTAGTAGAGAGGGGAGTTGGAGATATGGGGAAACCAAGATGGATCAGCCCCTTCGGGATAGTGGTTAGATTGGAGCTGCTGGAGGGGTGGAGAGAAGGTGGGGTAGAGAGACAGAACCAACGCCAAGGATATACACATAAGCTCCTATTTGAAGGACGGGCATCAAAGGCGTGGGTTGGGGGAGAGGTCGGACAGTGTAAGATATGACAGAACTATAATAATTTATAAAGTATTGAGGGTTTTTAGGGAAGGAACGGCAGAGGAAGAGAGGAAGGGATGGAAAAGTGTATCAAGGGCTCAAGGGAAAAGTCGGATGATTGGAGAACGATAACAGCAGCAGACATGTTAAGGTGCTTGGCACCGTATATTTATTTATGTATTGTGAAAAAACTATGTACAAACCCTTAATAAAATGATTTAAAAATTAAATTGCCTGTTATTTATTTATATGCAATAAAAATGGATCTATTTATTAGCCAAATAACTCAATAATCAGGAATTGCTTTTATCTTCATTTAACTGATAAATTTCTTGATAGTATGCAATTCAAAGGCAATCTTGCTTCACCTACAACCACCCATAAGCCTTGCACATTCCATCTGAGCCAGACTCACTTCCGTGGAGTTCATGGTACACTGCGGCGTGACCTTATGTGATGGAGCAGAACTGGTCGGGAGGGTGTCTGAGGCTGGACCTCTTAGGAAGCAGATTGAGCATCTTTTCTCAGCACAGTGGTTGCTGTGTTTGGGCCATTGAACTTTTGGTTAGCAACCCAAGTTTTTAGGAGGACAAATGTTTATGTATTAAAAGATATATCATATGAATTCATACATAAAACAAAGAAATAAGAACTGACAGCAATCCTCATACTATATTCCCACTCAATGGAAGTGGACAATAGAATGGCAGGTGGACAGACACATTGGACTGTCTAAAATACCTGGGTGGAGGTGGGATAATGAATAAAAACAACAACAACAACAATAATATTTGATATCATAGCAAGTGTTCTTGGGGGTAGGGGAACTGATACCAATGAGTGCAAGAGGAAGAGATTATTTTGAAAATTATGGTGGCAATAATTGTACAACAATTGCACATCATGCGTGTCTAACTGAACTATGGATCATTATAATATCTGTAGAGGTCTCAATGAAATGGGGATAAAAAGACAAAAACAAGAACATCATAAAAAGTCATCTCAGGCTAATACAGTCAATACAGGGATGTCTTAAGGAAGAGAATAAACATGTTTATGAAGACGCTTTTATTTTTTTAAAAGCACTTTATTGGGGGCTCGTTCAACTCTTATCACAATCTACACATCCATCTATTACATCAAGCGCATTTGTATATTTGTTGCCATCATTAATCTCATGAGCCAATAACAAACAATCTCTTTCTAGACTGAGCCCCAGTGGCGTAGTGGTTGTGCGTGGGACTGCGGCCCACTGGGATGGAGGTTCAATTCCAGCTCACAGGAACAAAGGCTGAACCTCCTACTCCCACCACCTGAGGGCAGTGATGCCTAAAAACAAAACAAAACAAAACAAAACAAATGATCTCTTTCTAATTATACAAGAATAATAATCCATTGCCATTGAAATGAAACAGCTCCTAAAATATTCGTGGCACCATTGATAAGACTTTTCCTTATGCTATCGCGAAAGTGACTCCTGACCACCTGTCCATAAAGGACCACTTACGGATATTGTCGGTGTTCTCCCTGACAATGTCTGTCTTCAAAAGGTTATCCGCCAGCACAAAGGCACTTTCCTCCACAGTGTCAAGCAACATGGTGGCTGCACGCAGTTGATCGCTTGTTGTCAGGTCTCTCCACGCATTCAAAGCTTGTGGCTGAAGGAGGTTGTTAACTGTCTCAACCATGGCCTACAACAGAATGACAGAGGTCCCCAGTGAATCCAGTCACTGTCAGAAAGCCATGTGTACACGGTGCCCAGCAAGCAGAGATCAGCAGTGAGCACGAGTTCAGTATTGTCCCAGTCTCCCCTGTGACATGCTGCAGCAGAAGCATTCATGATTTTGTTCTGTAAAACCCTAGCTGGGCCTTTGGAAATCAAGAGGAAAACCTGTTTCTGCTTTAAAGGACAACAAATAGAGCTGTGCTTGCTGCTCAGAATCAGTAGCAGAAGTTTCCATTAAAACTAAAATCACATAATTAAATTACTTGGCTGGACAACTGTTGACACTTATACCTCATCGCCCACTTAAAAGAAAAAAATGTTTCCCTCCACATCAGCATAAAACCCGTCGCTGGATTGCTGAGAACAACAGGGATGAGAAGAGTAACGCCAAACAGAACAATATAAGCATGTGCTGCCCATGGATGGAGAGTGCACTGAATAAACTTTTTCTTTTTTTTTTTTTCAGGCAGCAGGTGAAAATGTCTGAATGGGTACTACATCAAAGCAAACATACTCCCAGGAGTTTTAGATATGTGATGTGCTGAGAGAAGACTTCTTCATGCTGCTCACTAGTAGACAGGAAAATAAATAGATAGACTTCTCTACCTATGGCCCTCAGATGTTTTTGCTTCAAAATATCAGCAGTAGGTACACTCACATGTAGAGATGAAGCACCGCATTTCGTATTGCTTCATACACCAGAATCATCTCTCTAGTTACAATGTATGTACTTCCTACGGTTGGCTTTATGCTCTGGGTTACAAAGAAATAGCAATTCTCCCACTAAGGTCTTGCGTTTTTATTAAAGTGCAAACATTGAGAAACAACAAAATATGACACCTACAGTTTTAAAGTGATCATCCCTGAACTTGTTCATCATACAATTTGCATCAAATCAAGAAACAAAGTTGAAAAAAAAAAAAACCAACACAAACACAGTTTCTAGGTAGCACATAGGCATTTTAAAAGTAGAGGAATTGGGAGAGAAAGGAGAAACCTCTTTCACATTGCACTGTTTTCTTCTGGCTGGTGTTTTCATAAGAGCCAAGTAACAACTGTTAAAAGATTCGGTCCATAATGAAACACCTTGGCTGCCAATTAACACCAGCTTTACAAACTAATTTGCTTTTTGATAAAAGTTATTTTTTTTGATATTTCCCCAACTATTCTAAATTCTGGGCAAGAACAGGAATTACTGAACTTTTATGGAAAATAGTCCTTTTTACTCACAACATATATATATTATTATGGCTGTATTTTCACATAGTTTTCTTAGCTCTGTCATTTGTTGTAGATTTAAAGCGTGACCTAGTAGGCAGGCAAAAATATGTCCCCAGCATAATCAGATGATTGGCTATTCAGGAGTTCTCCATTGAGAAAATGCCAACAGAATTTGCAAGAAAGAGATTCCCACTGGGGGAAAAAACAAAAACAAATAAACAAGCAATGAAAAAATTACAAACTCTGTCTTTTCTTCACCCAAACACAAAACAGAAAAGTCTTCAATGCAAAGACAGGTTCTTCCTGGAACTAGATGCTTCTCTGCATTTATTAGAAATGCTCTTAAAACCCTACCTGCAACAAAAATGATGGCTGTTTCTAAAAACAATACCAGCATTAGTTAATAACCTCACATGGATGAATTTAAATCCACCTTCAGAGAATATCTATTGGGGATCATCCCATCTTAATTTTCTTCATTTATTTTTAAATTTAATAAAGACAAAAAGAACAAATAAACAACAGCAAAAAGAAAAAGGAAAGAAACAAATGTAGTCAGACTGAAAATGCTCTCTGAACCCGATTGTTAATTGAATCATTTAGTCAACTTACTATGCCCTTGAACTGTTAGCAAATGACTCAAATGGATCTCTTAATTTATCTTAAGTTTTAAACTACAATTTTGAATAGATTTTTAACAATTTTATTCTCCCAAGTAAGACATAATCTTTAAAGAAGCTTCCTATCGAAACCCAAATAATTTCCAAATTTACTAAAGGAAGAAGACACTTAGAAGAAAGCTCCCAAACCTAGGCTTTGGTGAGTTATGATAAAAATTTTTAATTAATGTATCCAATTTGTTTTAAAAGCACCTGTTCATGATTGCTTAAGGAAAAGCTTAAGTAAATGTTTAACCCAAGGATTGAGGAATAGAATTCTGTAACATAAAAATTAGAGTATACTCTGTAAAATAACATTGACTGATATGAACTGGCTTCTACCACTTATTAGCGGTGTGACATTGGAGAAGCTAGTTAATCTTTCTGTATTTCATATTTAAATTGGAAATGATAACATAACCATCTTTTATGGTAAAGTTGCTGGTAAATACTAAGCACTCTAGCTGTAGTTTTATTTTTAATTTGATATAAGAGCCCATTGTGTTTGTCAGTCTGGGTAAACTAGAGAAACAAATACATAGACTCACATATGGATATAGGGGAATGGTTTATACACAAAAGGAATGGAACAATGAGAAAGCATCCCAATCCAGTCCCGTTCAAAGTCATAAGTCTGATATTAGCTCATATGTACGATATCAGTCTGTAATGTCTCCCTTTGATTCTCAAAGTCACAGACCGGTGGTTGCAGAGTCCCGGCGCTGGCAGGGGTCCCCTCATGGCTCCCCACTTCCAGGGCTTAGGGTCCATCAACAACATCCAGCGGTGGCAGGGGTCTCCAGGCAGCCTCCCCAACTTCAGAGGTCTGGCTCCATCAGGGAAAGGCCATGTGGCTTCTCCGGCTCCTGCAGCTCCTTGGGAGCTGCCATGTTGCCTTGTACATCATTTGTTGTCTCTGAGACTAACTCCTAACAACTGGGGACATAACTTCTCATCTTCATGAGGGAAATATCGCGAGATTATCCAGAAGTCTCAAGAGAAAGCCATGCCCACATGGAGGCTTCATTGGCTAGTCGATGGCTATCTCCAGATTAACAGGCTAGACTCCACCCCTACATCTCAATCATGAAATTAACATAAGCACAAAACCGCCACATTGTGGAAAGCAAGATGAAATATTGAGTAGCAGACTAAAATGTCTATATCTATATCTTAACATCTTCACTGAATGAAACCTCAAAGCTGCTGAGTATATCAATGTTAAGATATGGATGGAATAACTTTTCTATTATGCAAATTTCATGTTCAAACTTTTGAACAAACTGACTATTAGTGACTACGGTATCAGAAACTTTGAGAAACAGGAGAATAAAAGGAACATGGTGAGTTTTCTATGAACTAGAACACATTGAATAACTTTCTACTAATGAAACCCAGCAGAATTAAGTCAATCTTAGGAGTTTTATAATTCACACAAATTATATAAACTTCCCAGAGGTTACTGGCATAATTCTATTGCTAGTTTAATGAAAGCAAATTAAAGTAGGCTCAATTTCTCCATAATAAAAGGACACCTACATTTGTATTTTCTTATACATTTGCATAATTCACTCATAAATGATGATATCTGGTCACAAAATATTATTTTCTCAAACTAGGTATTTTCATTGCTTACATCTGCTCATAAACATCTTTTTTTTTGGGGGGGTGGCATCACTGCCCTCAGGTGGTGGGAGGCCCAGCCTTTGCTCTGTGGAGCTGGAATCGAACTTCCATCCCAGTGGGCCGCAGTTCCACGCACAACCACTATGCCACCGGGGCTCAGCCCCATAAACATCTTTTTAAAAACAAGAAATTTTTTCATTTAATTTGGTTACAAAGAAATGATCTTAACTTTATTTATTATACAAGTTCTAGTGGAAATGTCCAGTGGATTTCACTAAACTTAAGAGCAAATGCAAGAGCATTACTTTAAGGTCCAACAGTTCTTGCTGACAGCATCTTTTCTACTGTCACTTTTTTTCTGATCTGAAATTGATATACTAAATTGGAAGGCAATAAATATGACACCAAATATATCTTATAGATTACTACTCCATTCTTTACAATACCTTGAACCAGAAATGGGGAAAGTAATTCACATGAATAGACAGAAAACATCTGAAATCATCAGAAGTAAATTTAATCAACATTGTCTTGACTGACACTAAGCAGTAACTTATTTCATTGGATTATTAAAGCACTATGATTTTAATAGAGACAGGAAGTGAGAATTTGCATTTAGTCTGCTGGTCAACTTCAATGTGCCTTTGGATAAGTTATATTTTCTAACTAATTACCAAAATATACATGGAAATAAGTCTTACCTTGACTCATTTTGAGGAAGGAGGGTACATTTTACCTTGCTCATGATAAGGGTTCATAGACTAGACTCAAGGGCTTTGGGATGATTGTACATATCAAATAAAAATCCATAGCACAACCATATGCTTTATATTCTCTAGGGAAAGCAAACCAAATGAATATGCTTCATGATCTGAATTTAATTAGAATCCCATTACATATTGGATAATATAAATAAATGCCCCAAAGAATATGATATCCCCAGGACCCTAGTATGTTTGTTAAAGTACACTGCTGGTGGTTGTGTTGGGTGCTATCAAGTCGACTGCAACCCATAGTGACCTTGTGCACAATAGAACGAAACCCTGCCCAGTGAACGCACCTCTCCCAATGACGGAGTTCCCGGTTGCAGCCTCTGTGTTGACCCGTCTTATTAGGGCCATCCTCTTATTCTCTGGCCCTCCACATTACCAGGCAGGGTGTTCTTCTCTTTCTCTACTTTCTACAACCCGAAAGGTAGAAGTATCTCACTAGTTTAACCCTATGGAAGACTTTGGTGAATAATGGCTGTGAATCTTTGTTCTAATAACTTTTGCAATTATTGCAAGATAATAATGTACTTGTGAATTCTTTAGCAAGAATATATAAAGTAGCAAAAGTGATAACCACATCGATGGCATGTCTTACCAAGAAGTAGTACATCCCAAGAGAATAAAAAGAACCACCTGGGGAACAAGTACTCATGCCTGGAAGCTACCAAAATAATAACCCAAATCAAGAGTGTTATCTGGGAAAATGATATCATGTAACCACAGTCCCAGTTTTCTGAAGTCTAGTACTTTAATCATGTGTAATTCTGATCTTAGCTCAAATGTCACCTGCTTAAAAAGTTCCTCTATCACAAAGATAGCTAAGAAGACTCTCCCATAAATTGTGGCATAATGGTTACACGTTGGACAACTGACCACAAGGTCAGTTGTTGTAAACCACTAGCAATGAGAAAGCCAGGATATCTACTCCAGTAAGGTGTTACAGCTTGGAAAACCCACAGTGTTGGTTCTGTCCTGACCTACAGAGTCACTATGAATCCAGAATTGACTCCATGGCAGTGTTTGGTTTGATTTTTTTTTTTGGGGGGGGGGGCCATCACTGCTCTCCGGTGGTGGAAGTAGGAGGCCCAGCCCCACTGCTGGAATCGAATCTCCGTCCCAGTGGGCCGCAGTCCTGCGCACAACCACTACGCCACCGGGGCTCAGCCCTGGTTTGATTTTTTTTTAAACTCATTTATTCCTTTACAAATACATATTTATTTTCCAGCATTACTATATATCTCTGAATGAAATGGAGATAAACGCCATGAAGATGATTCCGTCTCAATTAATATTAACCCAAACAGTGCCAGGTTAACATAATAAGTGCTGAAATACTCTGCTGAATGGATACAAAAACAAGTGAAGATTTGTACTTAAGTCAGTTTTCCCCATTTATACACCAATACAAAAATATCTGTGGCAGTCATGCTCTTGTGTCAATGTCATGATTGGGAGTCTAGGGGTGGAGGCTAACTTGTCAATCTGGGGATAGCCAATAAGAAGCCAATGAGGCCTCCGTGTAGGGGTGACTTTCTCCTGAGATTTCTGGGAAATCTTGTGGTAATTCCCATTGGAAAAGAGAAACTAGACACTCAGTCTCTTGGAGTCAGTCTACTGACAAGATGAGATGACAGTATGCTGATCTATTCTGATTCCTGGAGAAAGGAGGAGCCAGAGAGGAGGCCACATGGGCTTGCCCTGATGGAACCAGAACTCTGGGGCTGGAGAAGCCACAGAGAGTCCCCTGCCAGTGCTGAGATGCTCCCACTGCAAATGGATACTGCTGATCGACCCTGAAACCTGGAAATGAGAAGCCATGGAGAGACCCCTGCCAGTGCCGGGATGTCTCTACTGGACATGTTTCGTGAGTTGGAAGGTGACTTTATAGACTGGTATCGAACATATGGGCTAATATGGGACTTTTGACTTTGGACTGGACTGGGTTGGGATGCTTTCTCAATGTTCCATTCCTCTTGTATATGAACCTTTCCCTTATATCCATATGTGTGTCTATGAATTTGTTTCTCTAGTCTACCCAGACTAACACAATGTCTTTGAATATATTTATTATATGAATATATATGACCCAAAACAAAGATACATATTGATTACCCAGTGTTTCCTGAATCATTCTTCTTTCAGAGATTAAAAGTCACATCATGGTCTCATTTTAGTACATACTCATATTTAGTTGAAATAGCCATATTTATGTTTGGTTTTCTCACTAAACTATGGTATGCAGAAGAGAGAGATTATACCCACTTCCTTTCTTCCAATGTAAAGATCAATATCTTGAGATATTTTTGTTACTCATTATAGAAAGGAAACTTACAAACTTGCAAATCATTAATAACCTGAAATACAACAGGATAACTGAAATAATTCTTTTCAAGATCCTTATGCTGTCTGTAAAAAAAAAGAAAGTCTCATGAAAGAATTAATTGGCCAGAAATATGCACACATTTTGAAGAAGGCAGGCTAATGTAAAGAATATTAATAAGGAGAGCCTCAGTGGAATGGATTAAATGGTGGGCTGCCAACTGTAAGGTCACTGATTCAAATCCCCCGTCCATTTCATGAGAGGAGGTGAGACAGTCTACTTCCCTAATGATTTCCAGCCTTGGAAATCCTAGGAAGCAGTAGTCTGAACTTCTGGGCCACAGTGAGAAAGCAAGACAGGTTTAGAAGAAGAAAAGCAAAACTACAGTTTACTATAGTAAGTGCAGAGCACTATGAAATATAAAAATGTTTTATCACAAAAGTATGAAACTTTGCTACATGACATACCAAAGTGTATACTGAATACACTTTATGTATATGTCTCAAAAAACCAATAACTTTTTATTAAATATATGTAATATATATCTAGTCCACAGTATTATAGGACATACATGTAGTGATACATTCTTACTGGAGAGAATCAAGAAAAGATGACCAAAGATTATTCTAGAAATGATTATAATGACAATTGTACAACTGTATTATGACTAAATTGTTAAAGAATATATGTGAATTACATGTAAATAAAACTTTAAAAGCAATGAATATGAGAACAAAATATTCAAAAATGTATTTTGGCTCTGAATGCAAATATCTCTTAATATGATTGAACAATTGTATGGTAGGTGAACTATAGGCCAGTAAACCTACTTAAACATTAAAATATTTCAGAAGTTGTTTGCTTAAGGGTAGACTTAAAGATTAATTGAAAAATTATGATGAGGGTATTGGGAGTAGAAGAATTTATTAGGAAAGCTTAAGAAGGCAGAAGCAGAAGCAGAGCATTATTTATGTGATAATGTGCTGCACTGGGGTAAGGCGCATATAGAGGGCGAGAGAGTGGCAAGATGAGTGGTACAAGGAATATGGAGTAAATGTCAGACCTTGAAGGGCTGCAGTATCTGCCATGTAATTTGGGGTACAGTATGTATACTGTAGTGTACAGAAAATGTATAGTGGTCAGGCATTTAAGCAAATAAGCTAAGATGTAAAGAGCTGTGTATTTTGAGAGTTCCACAATTTGACTGTTCACTGAAAAGTTGAAGGTTCAACCCACCCCACTCCAAGTGTCTCCAAAGCAAGGTTTAGATGCCTGGAAAGTCGGGCATTGAAAAAAAAGGTTCTCCTGTGATGTACAGTGTCAAGAGTGGGTATTGTAGTTGACAGAGTTTGCTTTCTTCTTCTCAAATACTCTGGATGTATTGTAAGGGAAGACCATTCCTGGAGAAGAACATAAGGCTGGGTAAGTTGGCAGGTCAGCAAAAAAGAGGAAATCCTTCAAAAACATGGATGGACACAGTGGCCGCCCCTCTGGGCGCAAACATAAACCAATGGGCAGGTTGGCACAGGACCGGGCAGTGTTTCCCTGTGCCGTTCTCGGGGCTGCTCTGAGGCAGACAGAACTCACCTGCACCAAACAACAATAGAAGGTTTGCTTCCTATTTTTTGAATACTTTCTCTGAGCACATACTAAAAAATGATAATGTTCAGCGTTATGAAGCCTGGAAGCATTATAAAAGGAGAGAAAAAATGTCATTTTTGCTCATTTAATATTTTACATGTTATTTTGTGCTAGGATAAAGCAACACTTTATAAAGACTTACATTATCAAGTGGACTATCAGAAAATTAAGACCAATTATGTCATATTGAGATGAATTCAAATTGAAATCCTTTTAATAGCAATATAGCTATATGGGTTTTTTATTCTTTATTTTCATGTTTGTTTCAGATATAATGTTCTGAACACAACATTACCTTTTTGTTCTTACTATATATAATTGCAGCTATATTTCCCCCCAATATTTAAATTTCAGGAGATGGTGAGAAAGAAAGTGTTCACTAGTCTCCATTCTCTGCTGTCACTTTATCATGTTTCAATATTTGAGAATAAGCTTATATTGATTTCTAATTTTAAAATGCAAAAGAAAAAAATAGAAAAACAAGTTTCCTTTAAAAACTCTTTATTTCTGACCTCTTGATATATGTAACATTCATTCAATGAAAATAAAATGAAATGAAATGAAAGCTTAAAGTCATTTTTGAATATGACACTTAATACTACAACTTGCATTTAGATATTGATTTAATTCAAGATCTTGAAGGTCATATGTTAGGAGTCTTCAAAGTAGTTGAGAAGAGGCAGAGTTTTTATTAGCAGTCAAATTGCAAGACTGATATTTACACATCTGATCAATAAAACCAAAGTTCCTTTCATAGCCATTATCATTTAATATTATCTAGGTTATAAAAACTACTAATCTGTAAACTCCTTTCCATATTACAGTAAAATGTTAGTATTTCAAGTCTTCATTAAAATTAGATTGTGTAACATAACTGACCTTACTGCTGTAATAACAAACTTTAACAGTAAATAGATCAAGATGAAAGCAAAATTTCACAGGAATTAAATAGTCTTCCTCTTCTAGAGACCTTTTATATTCGATAAAAACCAAGTTTTCAGTCAAGTACAATTGACTGTTTAAGTCTAATTTGAAAATAAATGACAGATAGGTGCTTAGTAAAACTGTTACCTATATAATATTACAGAAATGAGGGGCTGAGCCCCTGGTTGTGCGCAGGACTGCTATCCACTGGGTTGGAGGTTCAAATCCAGCAGCAAGGCTGGGCCTTCTACTCGCACCACCAGAGGACAGTGATGCCCCAAAACAAACAGAAATGAAATACAGGTAAGTCTTTGCTAACTCAATATTCATTCAACAAACACCAAGTACCTTTAATATGATAGCCAATAGATATGCAAAAAAGAAGAAAGATAAGCTCCTTTCATGGTGATAGCAATATAGTTGTGCCATACAATTAAACAAATAATGGAATGACAACATGACAAGCATATATTAATGGAAACAGAGAGAGTTTCAGATTTTTAGGGGAAAGGTTTTATGAAGGCAGAATTCCAAAGTGAATTCAAGGTTGACCAAAATTTGCCAGAGAAAACGCATGAGATATAGCACGCACTGAAAGGGCATATAGGGGAACGAAAAGAATACACTTTACTAAAACTGAAAAGAAAAATTTTATAGCTAAATAGATAAAGTCATCCAGTTACACGGTGAATAAATAAAGGAGATACCGCAAAGTCATTCAAAGCATATCAAGATATTAGAAAGTATTCCAAAAGCAATGTTTAAGGAGGACAATGGGAAATTTTTAAAATAATGAATGATATACATAGTTTGCTGTTGCTGTTGTTGTTGCTGCTAAGTGCCCTGAAGTAGATTCTGACCCATATGAAATTTATGTGTAAATGGAAGAAAATCCTGCTGACCCTACACCATCCTCACAATTATAGCGATGTTGGAACTCACTGTTGTAGCCACAATGGCAATGCATCCCATTGAGGGTCTTCTCTGTTTTCACTGGCCACCTACTTTATCAAGCATGATACCATTTTCCAGAAACCATCCCTGACAGCATGGCCAAAACACACAAGATGAAACCTAGCTAGCCTTGCTTCTAAGGGGCATTCTGTCTGACCTTCTGAGACAAATTTGTTTTTCTAGTAGTCCACTCTACTCTCAATAATCTTCACAAACATGATAATTCAAATTCATTGATTCTTCTCCTCTCTTCTTTATTCATTGCCCAGAACTCACATACATCTGAGGTGACTGAAAATTCCATGGCCAACTGTTCAGAGTGACATGTCTGCTGTTTAACACAACAAGAAGTCTTTCATAATATCTTGTTTGACAAAGGGACTACTGAAACTAAGGGGGTTGATTGCTGACCCAAATAAAGTTAAATTCGAAACGAAATCAATCTTCTCTCCATTTATCATGATGTTGTTTATTGTTCCCATGGTTAAGATATGAGTCTGTTTGTTTTTCCCTCTGATGTGTAATCCAGAATGAACGTGGTAGCCTTCGCTTTCATCAGGAAGTCCTTCAAATCCACTGGGCTTTCAGCAAGAAAAGGTAGGATATCTGCATGCAATTGTTATTGAGTTTTCCTCCAATTTTGGCACCATGCTTGCCTGTCTTTTTGCCCAACTCCCGTTTCTTGTATTACTGGCTATGTAAAGAACTGCGCTTTCAGAAGCTCACAAGGGCAGTTCTACTCGGCACCATGAGAAGTCTGCATCAACAACACAGCACTGAGTTTGCTTGGGTTTTACAGACTAAATAACTCTGATAAGAGGATGCAACTTGGACACATACCTTTCTTTACTTTAAACAAGTTTACATTCCTTTGTTAAGTAAATGTTTCCGGAGTATGTTTCAGACACTTATCTGAATACTTTTCATGTATTAACTCATTTAGTTTTCATAACTCCATCATGTAGATATAGTTATTATCCACATCTTACTGATTCAATCTAAAAAAGTGAAATGACTTGCTTAATTAATTAGCTAATATGAGTCCAGAACAAGGATTCCAACAAATGCCTTCTGGATCTTGTGATGAAAAAAATATGTATGGTTGAGAAAATTTACTGATTAATTAATGTTGATTAGCAAGGGAAATAAAGAATTGTAATGAACACAATTGTGGGTAGAGGACTACAAAGTGAATTTGAAAGCTACACTCACCTAAAATGATAACAAAGAAGATAATCATTTGTGGTTGTTCCTTAGAAAACAATAGGTGCTTTTTGTGGAACCACGCATGGACAAAGCACCATTATGATCATGGAAGCTGATCTTGCAGGCTGCAGGGCACAACTCAGGGGCTACACCAGAAGAACTTCACATAGAGTCTGTGGCGGTCATGTGCTTATGTTAATTTCATGATGGAGATGTAGAGGTGGTGTATAGCCTGTTAATCTGCAGATAGCCATTGAGCAGCCAATGAGGCCTCCATGTGGGCATGACTTTCTCCTGAGACTTCTGGAAAATCTCACAATATTTCCCTTGTGGAAAGGAGAAGCTATCTCCCTAGTTGTTGGGCGTTAGTCTCAGAGATGATGAATCATAAACAAGACAAGATGGCAGTGCCTGAGGAGCCAGAGAAGCTACATGGCTTGGCCCTGATGGAGCCAGACCTCTGAAGCTAGAGAGGCCAAATGGAGACCTCTGCCAGCGATGATGAGTTGCTTCTGCCATCACTGGATGCTGTTGATGAACCCTAAGCCCTGGAGCGAGGCAGACCTCTGCCAGCACTGGGATTCTGCACCCACTGACCTTGTGACTTCATGAGTCTGAAGGAAACATTATCGAGTGGTGTCAGGCATATGGGCTAATATCAGACTTATGACTTTGAACTGGACTGGGTTGGGATGCTTTCTCAGTGTTCCATTCCTTTTGTATATAAGGAAAGGTCCTTATATCCATGTGCGTGTCTATGAAATTTGTTCCTCTAGTTTACCCGGACTAATACAGAGGCCCAGCTGAATTAACAGGGTGGTTGAATTGCCATAGTCCTGGGTCAGCCACTGCTTCCTCTCTCACGCAAATGCCCCAGTCCTCAGTCCAAAGGTGGCAGCATCTGCTAGACTATTTGCATTATGACTCTAGGGCAACTTCTTTTGATCTGGTCTGAGACTATGGATCTGTGGGATGGTATGACAAATAGGGTGGTGTGGCAGTCGTGTGCTTATGTTAATTTTATTATTGAAATGTAGGGGTGTAGTCTAGCCTATTAATCTGGAGATAGCCATTGAGTAGACAAAGAGGCTTCTATGTGGGCATGTTTTTCTCCTAAGACTTCTGGGAAATATCTCGATATTTCCCTTGTGAAGATGAGAAGCTATCTTCCCCAGTTGTTGGGAGTTAGTATCAGAGATGATTAAACACAGACAAGATGGCAGCATCTGAGAAGCTGGAGGAGCCAGCAGAGAGACCACACGGCTTTGCCCTGATTGAGCCAGATTTCTGCAGCTGGGGCGGCCACATGGAGACCTCTGCCAGCGATGAGTTGCTTCTGCTGTTGATGGACCCTGAGCCCTGGAAGCGAGGAGCCATGTGGAGACCCCTGCTGGGATTCTGCACCCACTGACCTGTGACTTCGTGAGTTGGAAGGAGACTTTATAGACTGATTTTGGGCTGACACAGGTGGTGTCTTGGCCCCAAGAGGAAAAGGTCAAGGGAACCCCTGGCTGGAGACTGAGAATCACAGAGGCTTCTTCCAATGTGTCTCTGGGTAGGTTCAAGTCACCATCCATTATTGCTTAACTTTTGAACCACCCATGGAGTACAGAGAAAACCATCAGGGAAACTGGAGTATATAATGAAGAATACACCATCATGATTGGAGGAAAACGTATTTTATATGTAGAGGACACAAGTTTGCTTGCAGAAAATGAGAAGGGTATGAAGCGCTTGATTAAATTTGAGGATTGCAACTAAATGTAAAGAAGTCCAAAATGCTTGCTCCTGGCCCCATACGTCCCGCTTTTTAACAATTTAACAATGTCCCACAGCTTTTTTAAATTAAAATAAATACATTACAACACTATTTTTGCATTCTATGAAAATTTTGTTGCTCCATATAGACCAAATTTTTAATCAACCCTCCCACCCCTCACACACACACACACACACACACACCCCTCTGGTCAATGGTATCACACTTAAAATCTGGTCACTTTATGAGTTAACATCATGAAAAATGGAGAAAAGTTGAAAGCTATCAAGGATTTCATATTGCTTGGATCTACTCTCAATGCTCATGAAAGCAGCAGTTAAGAGATCAAATGACACCTATCATTGGGAACAAATGCAGCAGAAGACCTCTGTAAAGCATTGAAAAGCAAAGACTAATGTGCACCTGACCCAAACCATGGTATTTCCAATTAGCGCACATCCATGTCAAAACCAGACACTGAGTAACACTGAAGAACAAAGGATGCCTTTGAACCGTGGTGCTGGCAAAGAATACTGAAAGCACTGGGATGGCCACAAGAACAAGCAATTCTGTCTTTCAAGAAGTACTACCAGGACACTCTTGAAAGGCAAGGATGACAAGATTTCTCAGATACTTTGGATATGTTGGCAAAAGAAATCAGTCCTTGAGGAAGAACATCATACTGGGCAAATGGAGTCAGTTAAAATTAAAAAAAAAAAAAAAAGGGCATGTGACTAGATAGATTGGCTGAAACAATGGCCGCCGACACATGCCGTAGAGTGGGAAGCGCTCTGCCCTGTAGCACATAGGCAATCTGTAACTCGGGCGATTCAGTGGCACCTAAGGACAATAACAGGAGGGACTGTGGGGAGAAAGCTGCAACCATGCTGCCAGGAATCTGGTTAATTAAAATTACCTGAGATGGCCTCTCTGACCCTTATAATCCATCCGATAAACAAATGAAACCCTCACCTGAACTACATCTCAAACCAAAAACCAACCTCTTGGCTCTTGTTGAGTCACCTGTGATTCATAGAGATCCTACAGGGCAGGGTAGACCTGCCCTGGGAGTTTCTGAAAAGGGAGCTCTTTAAGGGAGGAAAAAGCTTCCTCTTTCTGCTACACAGTGATTGGTGGTTGGGAATCGTGGAATTCGGAGTCTAATTGATGCTAAACCACTTAGCTTCCAGGGCTCCTTACTGCATCACATGGCTGCTTTAAGTCCTGTACAGTCCTCTGCCATCGTAATAATTTACTGTTTTGATTGATTAACTTACTGTTTTTTCTCCAAATTCAAACCAGCTCAGATGTGAGTTTTTTTACAATACTCCTGTGTGTCTTTATCACTGAAACTTTGCACCCGGAACTGTGCCTGACACATAATATTGTTTGAATGAATCCTTGTCAAATTATTTGAGGCTTAAATTTTATATAGGTTGATTGTTTCTAATTGAAGATATATATTTTATAACTTTAAAATGGTATACTTGTAGGAGGCAGTACAGCTTAGAGCAGGAACCTAAAGATATATGACAATTAAATATAATTTGGCATCCCAGGTAGGATTCCGAAACAATCTAAAAGAAGAACTATTTCAAACAACAAACTTTAAATCTAAACAGATTTTTCTGACTTCATGAAGTATGCTTGTCTGATGTCGGGTAATTCTTTCAGGCATTTTATGTATTTGATCAAATTTACAACAATAGCTTTATGAAGCATAGATGTGAACTGTAAGGGTCAGAAAGCAAAGGGGGATAAAACACTATGGGTAGAGATGACTCGATTGGTGATACAATGTGGATAACCAATGCCATCGAAATGCACATGTAGAAATTGTTGAAAGTTTTGCTTTATAAGAACCTCCAACACAGTGACTTTAAAAAAAAAGTATCTTTGTTGTGTGTATTCCCACCAAAATTTTTTTAAATTGCAATAAATGGTAAGAAATGCAGAATAAAAAATCAAACTATTAGAAGGAAGTAAAATACTTGGAAACAGCTATAAAATTACAGAAGTAGTTAAAATAGAAGCTAAACATTCATTTTGCTATAGTAACACCCACTCTACCAAAATAATCACTTTTGACAATCTGTTGTGGATCTCTGCAAACTTTAAATATTTATATGTAAGTGTATATATACAAACAAATATGATTACTATAATGATAAAAGTCCTATATCTGTTGATGGGTTACTTACTTGTTTTTATAATAACATAACATACTCATTTTACCAAATCCATGCTCATAAGTCTACCTTAGT
>PVJH01003158.1:100412-149138 GCA_004026705.1 Nesogale talazaci
TGCTCTCCGGTGGTGGGAGTAGGAGGCCCAGCCCCACTGCTGGAATTGAACCTCCGTCCCACTGGGCCGCAGTCCCGCGCACAACCACTACGCCACCGGGGCTCAGTCCCTACACTTGTACTCTTTTCAATAGCTAAATGTTCTTTAATTATCTGGGTTTCCTATAACATACTTTCAAGGTTTTATTTTAGATAGGAATGAATGACTCTGTAGCACAAGCAGGGTTGTGTGACAAGATTTATAAAGATACAAAGGTGTGGGGGTGAGTACTAGTCATCTTTGTCAAGACAGTTAAGAGGCTGAACAAAATGACTGCAAAAGGAGAGAGAGTGGAATGACTGGGGTGTGGCTAAAAGTGGGGCTAAGCAAGGAGCCTCCCAGTGCCCTCAAAATAATGCTTGTGGCCTGCCCTGAAGTGAGAAGTATATTGGCCCAGAGGAAAGGGAGACATCATTTTCATTTACTTTTTGAATTACATATTCAGCCAACCAATTAAATGAAAACCATGGCCACTGAGTCCCTTCCAACTCACAGAGACTGGCTGGTACAGCTCTGGGGAGTAGATGTCTCGCCTTGCTCCTGCAGAGGGGTCAGTCAGTTTGAACCGTGCACTTTGTGCTTAGTCACTCAGCCCTTAAAGAACACCGTCACAAGGGTTCATGTAACATATTAGCTATTCAAAATATGACTAATTTTTAAAGATAACTAAAATCTGAGATTGTTTTCAAATAGTCTGTTTTTTTAATGATTGTTCTAGCTAAGACTCTGACTCCACTAAAGCACATTTTAATTGCCACTTAATGATTCAACATCAGCTTTTCTTATTGCCAATATTCAAAGGTGGGGTAAAAGTTGAATAGATGCATCAATAAAGAAGAATATATATATGTATATATATATATATTTGGTTACATAGGAGAATGCTAGTTGCCTGTTAGATCTCAGGCAGAATTGTTGGACACTCTGACCAGATGCAAAACTCTATCTACTAATGTAATGATAGGTTTTGCAAAAATGGTAGCTGAAGAGACGCGATCAGAAGGAAGTCGGTGAGACTTCTGGGAAATTCTTAAAGGAATAAATCATTTAGTCTCCTGTTCTGATCCTTCTGTTTGACACTTACCCTGAAATGTGTCTGGAACCTAAGTAGCCATCTTGTTACCTTGAGGGTAGAAACCAAGAGCTGAGAGAATTGGAGCAGGGGATTAGAGGAAGGCTCTGTCTCTGAGGATAACCTGAACTTCGCACACTCATCCTGAACTGCCTTGTCTGCACTTTTTAAGTACAAGAATAAAGCTTTGTTTGTTTAAGCCAGTATAGTCAAGTTTCTGTTCCTGTAATCTATATAAGATTCATAACTGTTATGTTAGATAAGAAAAACTATTAAAGTTATCACACTGTTGGAAACAGTGATAGCAAATAATTTCTTTGGTTCCAAATCATCAGACAAGTTCTTTCCTGCAAATTACTCTTTAAGACTTGCATTTCTTTCTGACCTCCACCAGAAGAGCTAACAATAGTTTCAGAAAGTGTGATCTTAAATCTGCAGTATTGTTTTTAATATTTTTCCTCCTGATTAACTATGTGATCATGAAGCTATTAAAGAAATAGCAAACTAAATTGATGTGTAGTCTCTTGCATTGAGGAAAAATAATATCCATTTTTCGTCTATGTCTTTAAAACTTCTCTGAAGGTGAACACCTGGTCACGAGAGCAAGAATGCATTAGAATAGACTATAATAAACAGTTTTAATACTAATGAATGACCCAAGTTTTGATCAGGAAATGAAATGAGAAAAACATCTACAAGGAAAGGAAGAGAAGTATAGTATTGCTTCAGATCAAAACATTTTATTTAAAACAGAAGACCTTTTCCATTCTTTTTTCCTTTTTTAACCCTCATTCGAATTACTCCGTAACATTCACAAATCATGTATATACAAACAGCTGTAAAATGGAATGGGCAGAAATGACTTTGTGAAGCAGCCATTTCTGCTTCAACTGAAACAGGCATCAGAGGAGGTTTGAGAGAGTCCCAGGATGATGTACCTTCCACGTCAAAACCACTCTTCATCCGCATCTGTCACTGTCTTTGGAGGTCTTTGAATCATTAGATTTATGAAGGAACCTGTTCAAGTTAATACCTGTGAGGTTTACTCTCTTTACTTCATGCATGGTTCTACTGTCCTTTGAGTTAGTGATTGCTCTGTGACAACATAGAATGATAACAACTACAAGGAAAGGTCTCTTACAACATACTTTTCTGAAGAAAAATGCTCTGGTTTTGTAGATTGGAGTCACTTTCTTTGATCTCACTGTCTTTTAGCACTAGGTTATGGGCCCCCAGAAACATGCAGGGTGCAGATTTATATTTTCTGTCTTACTGACACAAATCAAGAGCAGATTTATCAAGCTGTGAAATATATTAAGTTCACAGAGTTTTAACAAAGGGTTACCAAACCACAAGACCCTGCTGCGATTCAAACTACTTTCAGATGTCCTTTTAATTATATTAAATGAAAGTTTGGGCTGACTTTGATGCTTATGGGCAAACATTGAAATCTCTTGAAAGAGCTGCTAAAAGTACTCCCTGTTGCTGTACTTAATATACTACATTGTATGCACACTGCTCGCCAATTTATTCTAGCCACTTTAACAAGGATATCCAGCCTGACAGGCCACACAGAATAGTATCACAAGTCAAGCAAAGCACAAATCATTAGAGGACTCCAAAAGTTGTTTGACACACACCGCAGAGCTCTTTGTCACACAGCCAATTAAGTGACCAAACAAGGAACTAGAAAATACTCATTAATTTCTTCCTAGCGGTATAAATGAAGGTTAGAATCCTCCTTTGCTTGCGCACCAAGAGCATACCAGCAAAGCTAGCATAATTCAATTTGCACTTTGTCAAAGGGGCAAGTGGCAACTCTTGCTCACAGAAATTCTGCACTGATAGCAAGCAAAAAATTGAATAGGTAAAAAGTACCTAGAGAATTTATTTCTGGGCTTGGGATTTTTTTTTTTTAGCCTAGCCCGAAGTAGACATTATTTTTCATCCCTGAGTAGCTGTGTCAGCATATCTCAGCACAGTCAGTAACAATCTCCATAAGTTCTTCCTCTTTGAAAAAAGAACTGTAATTGACCGCAGGATGCCTCATTCTCCAAGGCCTTCTCCTTCCTCATGGCAGTTTTTAACTGTCTATTGCTATTTCTTTTCCTTTCCATAATCCCTTAGTAGTGTAATGTCTTGTGAGTTAATCCTAGTTTCTTTTCTTTTTTCCCTTTGCTTTTGTTTCCTTGACTAAGTCATCCAAATATAGTCAATTTAAATACATTGTAAATTACTTATTTCAAACCTGACCTCTCCGTTGAACTCTGATACTATATATCTAACTGTGTATGAAGCATCTTGTATATTCACTACTCCTCTGGATTTTTATCATGCTGTGGTGGCTGACTTACTTTGTGTAGTTCTGTGATTGTGAAAACTATGCCATTGATATTTCAAATATCAGGCTGGTCACCACGACAAGTAGCAATGGACAAATAGCAATGGACAAATAGCATCCTTTGTTACCTAGTCTGACACCAACTATTCCTCCCCTGGCACTCGCCATGTGTGGCAGTCATGTGCTTATGCTAATTTAATTATTGAGATGTAGGGGTGGAGTCTAGCTTGTTAATCTGGAGATAGCCATTGAGTAGCCAATGAGTCCTCTGTGTAGGTATGGCTTTCTCCTGAGACTTCAGGAAAATCTCACAATATTTTCCTCACAGAGATGAGAAGCTTTCTTCCCAGGTATTGGGAGTTAATCTCAGAAACGATGAATTATGGACAAGACAAAATGGCAGCGTCTGAGGACCTGAAGGAGCTGGAGGAGAAGCCACACAACCTTGCCCTGATGGAACCAGACCCCTGATGCTGGACAAGTCACGTGGAGACCCCTGCCAGTGCTAGGGTGCTTCTACCACCACTGGATGCTGTTGATGGACCCTGAGCCCTGGAAGCGAGGAGCCAAGCGGGAAATCCCTGACGGCACCGGGACTCTGCATCCACTGGCCTAAGACTTCATGCGTTGGAAGGAGAATGTGTAGACTGGTATCGGGCATACGTGCTAATATCAGACTTAGGACTTTGAACTGGACTGGCTGGGATGCTTTCTCAATGTCCCATTCCTCTTGTATATAAACCTTTTCCTTATATTCATATGTGTGTCTATGATTTTATTTCTCTAGTCTACCCTAACTAACACAACATGTATACTGGTTTCAATAATTCATTGTAATGGCTGCACAGAATGCCTTCAAAGAATGGCTCATCATGATAGCCTGGAGAATTGATAAGGAAAATTGACCTTGCTTTTTGTGGCAGTCATGTGATTATGTTGATTTTATGATTGAAATGTAGGGGTGGAGTCTAGCCTGTTAATCTGGAGCTAGCCATTGAGTAGCCAATGAGGTCTCTGTGTGAACATGGCTTTCTCCTGAGACTTCTGGAAAATCTCACGATATTTCCCTCATGGAGATGAGAAGCTATCTCCCCAGGTGTTGCGAATTAATCTCAGAAATGATGAATTATGGACAAGACAAGATGGCAGCGTCCGGGAAGCTGAAAGAACTGGAGCAGAAGCCACATGGCTTTGCCCTGATGGAGCCAGACATCTGAAGCTGGAGCAGCCACATGTAGACCTCTGCCCGTGATGAGTTACTTCTGCCACCACGGAATGCTGCGGATGGACCCTGAGCCCTGGAAACGAGGAGCCATGGGGAGACCCCTACTGGCACCGGGACTCCCGACCCACTGGCCTGTGCCTTCGTAGTTGGAAGGAGAATTTATAGACTGATATTGGGCACATGGGTTAATATCAGACTATGACTTTGAACTGGACTGGGCTGGGATGCTTTCTCAATGTTCCATTCCTTTTGTATATAAACCCTCTCCTTATATCCATAGGCATGTCTATGAAATTTGTTCCTCTAGTCTACCTGGACTAGCACACTTCTCTCTGGGTTACACATGCCCTATCATTTGGTGGGACTTACATAAGAGCTGATATTAAGAAATTTCACTCTACCATAGTCACTCGCTGTGGACAATTTTCAATAGAGCTTCCATACTAAAAAAAAAAGGGCTAGGAAAAAGAGCCTTGTGAAAACAAGACCCTCACCATTCTATAAATGAGTAAGGTAAATGGAGAAAAGCATCAAGTTGTAAACAATTTCATTTTACTGGTATCTACATTCAATGCTCAGGGAAGAAATCAAGCAGCGTATTGCTTTGGGAAAATCTGTTCCAAAAACCTTTAAACTGTTGAAAATCAAAGTTGCACTTCAAAAACTAAGTTCAATCCCTTCAAGTGCATGCTGCAAAATCTGGACAAGGTATAAGAAAGATAAAAGAATAACTTATGCCTTTAACTTATGGTGTGGGTGAATGATACTGACTATGTTGTGAACTGAACTGATGGTCAGGAAAATAATCAAATCTGTAATCTTGACCAGTCCTTATGAACAGGGATGGTGAGACAGAGGCTGCGTAGAGGGTAGGCCCTCCATGAGATGAATAAGCACAGTAGCAAGAGGGCTCAAAGATGGCAATGATGGGATGAAGATGTAGGATGGACAATGGACATAAAGTAACCGAGCTTTTGAGTCAACTCCACCCGACCTAGCAACAACCTTTTCCAAAGTGGCATTCTTGTCTTATCCATTCTAAACTGAAAACAAAGCCTCCTCTTTGTTGTCCATCTTTCCAGTTGCTCCAGTTGCAAAAACTTTCTTTTCATTTTTCCTTAACCTCTTTCTCTAGCACCTCAATTCCAAGCCTTAGCAAATTCTATTAGGTCCACTTTAAAAAAGTGAAGTATTGAATTTGAACAATCATTCTACACTCATATTAAAATCCAAGTAAACCATCAGGGTCCAACCCTGCCATTTACACTACACTCTATCATTTATAATGAGAATGGTATATGTAGAACACCAACCATGTCATTTTCCTGCTCAGAAACTTGACAGTTTAGCATGTCATGGAGAACATAAGTCAGAAAAAGACTTACCTATCATATGTGGGTGCATGCCATCTGGCAGATTCATGCCCTGTTGCTCTCAATTCTTATACTTTACTTCAGCTGCCTTGACCTCCTTGAACACCACAGCCATATTTTCACCTCTGTCCCCAAGGTTCTTTCCTGGATAGTCTCATAGTTGATGTGCTTGTCTCCTTCCAACTTCAGTGCAAGTGTCATCTTGTCCATGATACATTTGTTACCATGCGACTTCATACTGCAACCCCTCACCCCATTCACACCCCTAGTGCTTTCATGTATGATTTTTCTCCATAGCATCGATCCTCCTTTATCACCGTATTTCTTAATTTGGGGGGAGTGTTTCTTGTAACCTACCACAAGAATTGTTGTCAAAAGACAAAGAAAGTGAATGCGCATTGTGTTCCTAGTTGTTCCCATGTTTTTCTGACCATAAGACAGATCCCCTCCCCCAAAAAAGAACCCAGTTTTTAGAGCAGGAAAAAAAGAATAAATATTCTGAACCAAATAGTACCAGTATTCTAAAATGTTCTGGGGTACCACACCTTTGGACCATAAGACACATCCTTGTCCCCCACCCCACCCCCCACCTTGGGGAGAGGGGAAACAAGAGTGAGTCTTATTGGCCCCCAAAATACAGTATATGTTTTCACTGGTTCATGGATTGCACTCCCAAACCTTCCCCTGGTTTATCATGACAAGAGTTAAGAGTTTCTGCATCAGCTGAGCCCTGGTGGCGTAGTGGTTGTGCGCGGGACTGTGCACTGGGAAGGAGGTTCAATTCCAGCTCCACAGGGGCAAAGGATGGGCCTCCTACTCCCACCACCAGGGCAGTGATGCCCTAAAAAAAAAACAAAAAACCAGTTTCTGCATCTCACACACTCACTTGGATGTCTATAATAAAAAATAAAATTGCAAATGTTGGCAAAGATTTGGAGGAAATGGAATCCTATACATTGCTGGTGGGAATAAACAATGGTCTGGCCACTTGAGAAAAAAAAAAAGTTTGGCATTTGCTCAAAATGTTAGACAGAATTCCCATATGATCAAGTTTTATTCCTGGGTTTATATTCAAAAGAAGTGGAAACATATGTTCACATAGGTACTAACTGACAAATGATCAAAACCAAAAGTAGAAACAGTGCAAATGTTCATCAACTGTTAAAGAGCTGAAAAGATAAAACATCAAGCCAGAGATTCACATATGGAAGGGAAGAGACTGTGTGTATTCTCCAGGAAGGATGTTTAAGGAGAAGGAGATGACCACTGGGCTAAAAGACTTGTTGGTATAAACTTGGAAAGAGGAAGAAGGTCTATAAGACAGGGAAGAAACTTTAAAAAATAAAAACTGGAAGTTCTTTGTTTAAAAAAAAAAGGGAAGAAAAATGAGGGGAGGCAGTGGACAGAATATGGGGTGGGAGATAATGGGGTGGTTTGATAGAATATTGGGTCATTTGACCTGTTGTATGCAGAGTTGATATTTTGGATTGTAAACCCCCTCCACTACCATGTAAGTCACAATAAAAAATTCATTACTAATTGTCATAAGGATAAATGAAGTGTGATATACTATACTATGGAACATTATTCAACTATAAAAAAGAAGCACTGGTTCATTCTACAACAAAATGAGCCTGGGGCTGAGCCCCGGTGGCATAGTGGTTGTGTGCGGGACTGCGGCCCACTGGGACGGAGGTTCAATTCCAGCAGTGGGGCTGGGCCTCCTACTCCCACCACCGGAGAGCAGTGATGGCCCCCCCCAAAAAAAAATGAGCCTGGAAAACATTGTAATAAATGAAAGAAGCTAGTTCCAATACATATTACCTTGAATGTTTTTCATTTAGCTGGCATGCAAAACATTGGTTCTGGATTCAAGGTTACTTAAAATAGTACAAGGAGCTCCGGCAGGGTAGTGGGTTTGGTCTTGGGCTCCAAACCACGGGGTTAGCAGTGTGAACTCCCCAGTTGCTCTGCGAGAGAAAGAGGTGGCTTTCGCTCTCATAATAATTCACATCTCCGGAAAGCCATAGGGGTAGTTCTACACTGTTCACTGGTCACTTTGAGTCAGGATTGATTGGACAGTATGGAATTTGTTTTTGTTTTTCTTGTTAATTGGTACTATGTGGTTTGGGAATTTTTTTTGGGGGGGGGGCATCACTGCTCTCCGGTGGTGGGAGTAGGAGGCCCAGCCCCACTGCTGAAATTGAACCTCCGTCCCAGTGGGCCGCAGTCCCTCGCACAACCACTATGCCACCGGGGCTCAGCCCGGTTTTGGAATTTTACAAGAAATATAATCCTTCCTGACCTGGGTGGTAAAAAGAAGGTGAGCGACCCAAAGGTTGGGTGTTTGAGTCTGGCTACAATTGTATTCTCTGGGGGTGGGGGTGAGGGTGGGGGTGGGAGGGGAGAGAGAGAGAGAGAGAGAGAGAGAGAGAGAGAGAGAGAGAGAGAACATGGATTATAGTGAACTATTTCTGAAAACAAGAGCCATGAGGACACACAATTCTATGCGCGCGCACACACACAGTGTAGGCAAAATTGATCCCACAGGGAAAATGAGGGAAAGAACTCTATAAAAGATAACAGGCTTACTACATGAATAGAGACAAGTGGGGCACTGTTAAGATCACGGTCCTTAGACCTTAGAGATCTGGAAGTGGACTTACCCAATGGTAGAATAATCAACCACTTAAGGTGAAAAAGACAGCACTTGCCCAACAACAAAGTTTAGGCAGACAGGAAAGAAGGAAAAAAATGAAATGGGGGAAAAAGAGAGACTACATGATGATAATACTCAAGGGATTATGATTCATTGAGTGGAAACAAAATCTGTATAAAATTTTTGATGTCATACAGCTAACTTGCTCTAAGAATGTTTACCTAAAATTCATAATAAAAATTAGAAATCATAATAGCTGACTTCACAGTAGCTCATTTGTTTGTTTTTAGACCTTTAATACTTTCATATTTATATAATATGGTTGCTTGAATATTAAATGAGATTATATGCAAAATACTCTACATAGTAGTAGCTAATATTTAATGCTTAAGATAGGCATTTATTGAGTATTATAATCAATGTTACTCTTAATCATGGTGCCTGAGAAACATCAAACACATTTCAGGGGACCAGTCTTTGGGGTGATCATTGCTAGCATGTAAATCTTGCATTGTCACTTCATCACTCTAGAACTCTGCTAGTTCTTCTTATAGCTAAGACTTTTATGGTACCAACACATGAGAGTTCTCAACTCACTATCTTTGAGTCAATTGAGACTCACTCTGTCCCTACAGGACAGAATAGAACTGCAAATGTGGGTTTCTGGGACTGTAATTTTTGTGATGGTAGAAGTTTCATCTTTCTCCAGCAGACATGCTGGTGGTTTTGAACAACTGACCTTGCAGTGATCAGCTGAACATGGAACCAGCAGTGCTCACTAGCACTTGAAATTAGCTTTTTTTTTTTTAGGCATCACTGCCCTCAGGTGGTGGGAGCAGGAGGCCCAGCCTTTGCTCCTGGGAGCCGGAATTGAACCTTCATCCCAGTGGGCCGCAGTCCCGTGCACAACCACTACGCCACCAGCGCTCAGCCCTGAAATTAGCTCTTATAATGCATGTTTAGCCAAACTAACTTGTCTGCTCATGGATAGCACTGAAAACTCTATTTATAATTATGGTAATGTGTTTTTGATTCTTTTTTACAAACCTCAAAATAACCAAACAAACAAAAAACAAATCCACCAATATTGAGTTGATTCACATGCAGAGCAACTGTATGAGACAAAGTAGAACAGGTTGAAAAGACATCTACAACTATAAATCTTCATGGAAACAGAGTGTCTCATCTTTCTCCCACAGAGAGGCTGGTAGATTTGAACTGCTAACCTTTCTGTTAACAGCACAACTCCTACCCATGAGATAACTTATGAATTCCTATTGTTCAACCATTAACAGTCTTAACACAATAATTTTAAATTTTAAATAAATAAGGAAAAGAAATATATATTGGACCAATATTTTTTTCTTGTCTTTTTTGGAAACACTTGAGAAGCAAACACAAAAGATAATAGCTGAATATTGTTGAATCCTATATAAATTTAAAATCCTATCACCTTCATTGTATATAATTGCTTATCCTCCAATCAGTTTCTTTTTTGTTTTTTTGGGCATCACTGCCCTCTGGTGGTGGGAGTAGGAGACCCAGCCTTTGCTCCTGTGGAGCTGAAATTGAACCTTCATCCCAGTGGGCCACTGTCCCATGCACAACCACTACACCACCAGGGCTCAGCCCCCAATCAGCTTTCATAACCGACAGTGGACAGTTTAAATTTCACTGTGATTTTCTTGGTAAAATAAAGAGAAGTCAAGAAGCCAGGGGTAAAAGTTATATCTACTTAGTTTATATAACAGACATGAATGCCTAAAGTATTTAATGCTAAATGAATGAATTTAGAATGATTGCTGTTGGAACACATAGTTATTATGGGCTTAATAACTAGCTGAAAGTTAGTAATTCAAATCTACCCACAAGGGAGGTCTGATGATCTGCTTCCAACTAGATAAAGCCTGAAAATGACGTTCTGCTGGGCACACTCAGATTTCTTGTGAATCAGAATTCACTAGGCAAAACTAACAAGTGGATCTACCTGATAAAAATCAAGCTCAGAGGACTCAGTTATTTTGCTCATCTGAAACTATGTAGCTATGTGATTTGTGATGACTAAAGGGATATTATTTCTCATTTATGTACACAGCCTTTCAAAGTAATTTTCATACCTCTTCACTAATTCTTAATGGGCAAGGCACATAGACACAATAGAGGACATAAACCAAGCTTTTACAACTCAATCATACTAAAGTTTAGTGTATTATTCACTCTGAAGTTCACAGAATAATAATTGTCATTCAAACTATGAGAAGGAGTGGTTTGTATATATTGTTGAGAAGAGCATTTCTACTACACTGATAGTCTGTTTGTGTTTGGCCTTATCAGATGCTTAGTCAATAGCTGAAACATTTATTCATAGCTAGTCATTTGTAACACCAGGAAATCAGCTATTGAATAAACTGTGCTATTAATTTCCTATCAACAATTCATGTTTGAATGACCAGGCACTTCACAGATTTAAATACCGAAAGCCTAATTATTGCAAAGGACCCATTAAAAGGATATCACAGGCTGCAATCAAAAACAATCATAATATTGCTCAAAAATAATCTTCAATTTTCAGTACTGAAAACTAGTTCAATTTCTCTAGTTATTGCACACACTGAGAGCAAAGGTACTATATATAAACCACCAAATCAATTTCTTTCTTTGAAGCTCAGGAAGAAAAGTTGAATAGTTTCCTAGATAAAAGAATTCATTATCTTGAAAGGCCTATCTCCCTAGTACCTGCTCAAATTATTATTGGTATTTTCATTTAAAATAATGAAACAAAATTCATTAGTATTCTTATGCTGATGGCTTCAACTATAAAAAAATACTCACCAGAAAACAAAAAGAACATTTATAATTCACTGTTACTGTTTCGTCTATTTTGTATATTTCTAATTCTAAAAGTAGGAAAAACTAATAGATAATGAGGAGGGTTGGCATTCCGGAATGTAAATGAGCCACAGGTCCATTGGTGATGTGATCTTTTATTGCTCAGGAGATTTGTACTGCCGGATGCCAATCAAGCAGAACAGCATGCATTCTTAGGGTGAGAATTTAATGAAAAGAAATTGGCCCTATCAACAGGCTTTTTGGTTTTTTGTTTAACTTAACTCACACTAATATTAAGGCATGCTGGAGGTGCTGTGGGTTAGGTACTGGCCTGTTAATTGCCAGGTTGCCTGTCCATATCCATCAGTCACTCCAAGATGCTGTCTGTTCTCAGGAGGATTTGTGCTCTGGGAAACCCTATAAGATCACTATGAGTCAGATGCTCTGCATAGGATGTGTGCATAGCTGTGGATCATAACAAATTATGGTTAATTTTGAGAAGAATGGAAATTCCAGCCACTTTATTGTGCTCATGGGGAACTTGCACATGGATCAAGAGGCAGTTGTGAGAACAGAAGAAAGGGATACCACATTGTTTAAAATCAGGCAAAGTGTGTGACAAGGTTTGTCCTATGCTCAATCTGATGCTGAGCAAATCAACAGAGAAGCTGGTTGCATGAAGAAGAAAATGGCATCAGGATTGCAGGAAGGCTTGTTAACAACCTGCTCTATGCTGATGATACAGCCTTGCTTGATGAACGTGAGAAGAACTTGAAACACTTGTTGATGAGGATGAAGGATTGCACCAGTTGGTATGGATTACAACTCAATGTAAAAAGGACCTCACAAAATTTTCACAACCAGACCAATAGATAACAAAGGTCATCCAGTTCCTCGTACTATAGCTTAAAGCTCACTAAGTCACTTTCTGATTGGAAATTCAACAATCAGTTCTAGACAACTCAGATGGTGAGTTACTGTATTCAGATCACCATAAAAGTATAATTGAATAAATTAATACTTTTATTTACATCTGTCTAACTCTTGGGATTGATTCTGAGCACAGCTATCCTCCATCAGTCAGTGGAGAATCATTTTATTATGAAGATGCTAAATAAAGTCTCTGGTACCTACATGGCACAAATGTCTTGTGATCAACTATCAAGTTATGGCACAGTAGGTTGCAAGTTGAGCTTTCAATGGAAAGGATAAAAGTCCGACTCCACCAGATGCTCTTTAGAAGGAAGACGAAACAGTGTGCTCATGAAAGATTAACAGTGTTAGAACACCTAGGGAATAGTTCCATGCTATCCTATAAGCTTGCTGTCGAGTGGAATAGGTTCAATGACAATTTGTTTGTTTGTTTTGTATTAGTCTAAATGTTGTTAGTTCAAATTCCCTCAGTTGCATCATGAAAGAAAGGTCTGATGATTTCTATCTATCCAGCTTATAGCCCCCAAAGAGCTATGGACACTTTCTACCCTGCAACACATGTAGGTGCCATGGATTAGAATGAATTGGAAGCTACGAGATTTGGTTTGGTTTGTAAAAGGATGAGCTGGCTTTGGGGGAGCTTCCAAACTAAGTTACACTGGGAAGAAAAGCATGGTGATCTACTATTCAAAATCAGCAAATAAAAACCCTAGAGATCACAATGGCTGGAACCACAATCAGTCATAGAGATGACCAATGACTGGTCCTTATTTAGATTTCTTGTACGTAGGATACAAATAAGTCAGGGCCTAACATGCTAGCAGCTCACTGCAATCTCTTGTGAAATCGTCAAAGCCCCCTGTGTTTTGTTCACATATCAATACACTGATATGGTTTCGTCTAATCTGAGAACTCAGAACTGTGGTCGTAAGAGGCATTTATACTTGCAGTTAACCTTCTCCTTTGGAAATTCTATGAATTGGTTCTTGGTGTCTGGGTAATATCAAACTAAATAAACTATGAGATGTATGCATGGAGAATAAAAAATTCCATAATACAGTTTCATATATATTTGTTATGATATATTTCCTTCTTCTTTAGCTCTCTGCTCTTTCTTCCCTCTTCACACAATTCTCTTCTTGCATAGAGATCTCCATCCTGGGGAGTTTTCTCCTGGGGAGTTTTCTCGTAAACACTGGAATCATGTTTACTTTGTTGGAAAACAAATTCCAACATGAAAGATGGGTAAAGATTGCAAAGAGATGACCATGTTTCTAATGAGCTGCAGAGTCAGACAATCACAAGTGCAACTCAAGCCAATGAACAGTTCATTTTCATACAGAAGTAGGCTATTATGAGGATCCTGGACTATTTGTTGTTATGTACTTGTTTGAACTTGATGGCGTCCCTTTTCTGAATGACTTGCTACTCACATTCAAATAAGCTTATGTATGCATGAAAGGTTTTCATAGCCACCGCTATGAACAATTTGAGGCGTTATATATCATGCTCAACTCATCTTTTAATGATGACTGAAATGTTCACACCTCAAGGGGCAACTCGCAGAGTGTATTCCTGTTGTTTGACAGAACATTGGCACTGCCCAGTTTCTTTGTAGCATATACCCTTTCTTATGTCTTTTCATTCTCACCTTTCATGGATTTCCTGGAACTCCCTTAGCTAAACAGGGCTCATTCTCATTGTCTATAAGATACGTTTACATGATCTCACCAACAGACAATTCAACAATTTAACACATTTATAAAAAACGCAGAAAGTACCTGGACATAAGCTCTGCAAGAGCGCTCTCTTTTCTGAAGCTGAATCCATTAAGACAGCAGATTAAACACAGAATAGAAAAAACAAGTTAGTGACAGAAGAAAACAAGAAAAATAAAAGAACACATTTACACAAAACACCATATTCGTTTGTGTTCTAGGTTGTAGAAGAGAATGAAAGCTAAGCAGCATCAATATGTAAGCAAGGGTTTTGAAATTATGGCCACAAGTCCTTGCAGATAACCCAAGTGAAAACTAGACAGTGTAAATCTGTTAATGATGAGAGCAAATCTTGAGATAAATTCGCCAGATGTTAGTAAAAAAAGAAATAATTGCCATTCACTTTAAATGATCCATTCCACATTGTGTTAGTTGTTATCAAAAGATGTGTGAAGTTAAATAGTTTATGTCAACTATGCTGAGCCATTTTCTCAAAGGTAGAAAATTGTGGCTTAGATTATAGAGAAACATAATGTGCACCACAGTCCATATGTTCATGAATGTTAAAAATATATATATCGCAAATGGTAATTCTCATTTATTGTAACAATTGACTCTCAAGGACATACAGAACAGGATAAATAACTGTCACTTAAAAGAAGGTGATTAACATTCTGACCTATCTCTGTTTTGTTTCCTGAAAAAAACCTTTTGATTATGTCCACCAAGAAACACAAAAAGCAACGAAGGAGAAAGCCTCCACTAATGTGCATTTTTAAATGTCTGCAGAATTAAAAAAAAAAAACATGTATTGCAAATACAGAGTGATATTTTACTGGGCAAAAAGGTGACATAAACTCATATCCAGTTCCAAATGTTTTTCCCACATGATGAAATGAGCAATTAATAACAGTTTATTTGCCACGTTTAAATAAATGACATCAAAATTTTCTAAATTAGTTTGTGGGTTTCCTCATTTTTCTACTTTCCCCCCTTCAGTAGCCTTGATTATCGAAGGAGAAAATTACTCAGCTTGAAGAAGCTGTTACTCTGATGCCTTTTGTGTGGCTAATACTCTTCCCACTTTAATTCATGCATTCTTCAATGAGCATGATGCAGTGATTCTCCTAAAGAATTAAGGGAGAAATGAGTGCCAGTAAATTGCCAGCACTGTCATTTGGATCACTGACTCGCATCTTGGTTTTGCAGGACTCTAACCCTCCGGAATTTCAATGTGGAGCACAATTGATTTGTACTGAGTTGACTTTGCAAATCTGATGGGCTAGAACTGCTCAGAGAACTGTGGGGACCACAGGGAATGAGAGCAAGCCAGCAAGCATGTGGATAACCTTTGCCCTCCCATCTCCTTGCCCCATCATGCAAATTAACATGTGAAAATCCACATTATATAAACAATTGAAGAGAGACAAATGGGAAACAAAAGAGAGCATTAAAGGCATCACAAATGAAAATTTGCCCATTACATAGTTATTTGATATTCAGAGTAGGCAGGCTGATTAGCTGTAGCTAGTTAGAAGGTGACAATATTGCCAGTTTTACCTGAGATTGTCAGACATTAGTACCATTTTTAAATAAAGATACAAAGTATTGCTATAACAAGTCATGTTATGGATATTTAACATTAGTGCATTGTGATAACAATAGCTGGCAGCAATATTCATTAATAGCATCCACTAAGCTTGGGTAATAACACATTATAATCACAACATGCCCAGATTATGGAGGCACTTGTGGATTATAATCTATCAAGGGTTTGGTTGTCCATCTCTCAGAGGCATAGATGACAAAAAGAACTCCTTTTTGTACTGCAGGGAAAAACCTGTAGAAGTCATTTATACCTAGTGGCTAAAACTGTATCTGTTTTCTGGGATAACCTTGCAGGAAAATTTGCATTTGTCAGAAAAAAATAAGCTTTTTATGTTGAACACTCACTATTTTTTTCACAGTTATTCTGCCTTCATGAGTGAAACATTACCTCAACAGGACATGGAAGGGGTAAATCTTTTAAAAGATTACTCTGCAAAGTCCATTTTCACACTTAAGGGACATGCTTATGTAGTGAATTGCATCTAGGAGCTTCAGTTTGTCAGGGTCAAATCACTGCTCTTTAGGCAGTCAATTATTGTGATTTTTGACCTTTGGCTCAAGTTTCAATTATTAATAACTTCTACTGCAAAAATGCTATTCAGCAGGCACATGACTTGATGGGAATAAATCTAACATCCTTCCCTAAGGGGGCTAGGAAAATTTGTTTCTTCTTGTAAATGATATCTTTACTTTTTTTCACAAATAAGCACATTTTTTCTTGACATAGGAAAGAAGTAATTATTTTCCATATTTACCATTCTAATTTGTTGAAAGTTTTAACGATAGTGGATTAAACTCAGAATGACCTGATCATCAAAAGCTATAGGGGGTAAAAATTAACATGCAATCACTCCCCATCTTCCTTTTGAGAAGGTAATATTGATTCAGTTAAATGGCATCATCTGAAAAACATCTCTGTAGCACAACAGGAGCCCAAGTGGTTTACTAGACTATGTCTGGGGCTACTAACAGTCAGGTCCCTAGTTCACATCTCCCAGTCACTGGCAAAGAAACATGAGGCTTTGTGTTCACTTAAAGATTTCTAGCCTCAAAACCCCACAGAGGGTTACTATGAGCTGGAATCAATGCCTGGGCAATTTCTTATTTAAATGTACAATCAGTTATTAATTATCAGTTTTCATTGCTGCTCAACTTCTGAAATCTCTATTTGCTAACCAGACATCTGTGTTGTCAGTTCTTGATATAAAGGTCTGAGAAGGCAAGTTGGCAAAATAAACTGAAATTATCCACACTAACTCTGTCCTGTCTTATAGTACAAAATAGAGTAATGGCAAATGAAATTACATATTCAAAATATTTGAGACAGGATTCTTTTTGGATTAAAGTTTTACAAGTTTGCTCTTAAGTAAAAGAATGCATTGAATACAACCAGAATTTAATATGACCAGTGATTTTCTTTGGAATATCCTGGTTCTATAAAAAGGGAAAAAAAATTAGCAGGGAAGTCTCATGACTTTTACTGATGAGAAACATATTTAAGGATACATGTAGCTTGAAGACTTACCTTATTCAAACTGCGTGCAGCGCTGTCTTTCCCTCCTGGGGTCAGGTTCCGGAGCTGGACATCCAGGAGACCCACGAGCTGGTCCATGGCTCGGACCGAGTAGGTGATGTCCCCAGCATTCAAATGATTTCTTGTCTGTTCAGCAAGTTCTCTTGCAATGTTGGCAGCTGTCTCTCCAGATTTCAACTACCATTTAGAAAATGAAACAAAAAATATATCGTATGTCTCCTTTGACAATTATTTACATGGAAAGTTATAACCATTGAGGTAACAAAGGTTGGAGCTATGCAACTCCATCATCTAGAATATAGAGCAACATTTTCCTGCAAATACCCCCCTCTTTTTTTAAATTAAATCTGACTGTAAATTCATGTCTAAGGAAGTGTCTTTAAGAAACTTTACTTCCAAAAATGATTTTCATTTTAATTACCCATTTGGGTGCTGAACTCTAAGATTTGCTTTACTATTTTCTCTGTGAATTTCTAACTTGGACTTTGATGAGTGTGTCTTATGCATCCTCCATCTTCTAAATTTACACACACATGTATATAGTATTTTCCATTGTGACTACTTTAGCATTTAGTTCAAAATTAAATTTCACTGCTTGTTAAACTGTGTGAAAAATTTTACTCAAAATAAATTCCTTGCATTTCAAAGTCATTTTCTTCTTATTGCTAACATACTGATAAAATAATTCTGCTCCCAGTATCCTGGGTAGGAAACTATTGCTTGGTTTCTAGTATTTGGGAATTATGAGGCTCTTTTTCTCTTTCAAGTATAATCTGCAAGAGCATGAAGCTAATACTCCAGAGATAGTAAAATATATAAAGATTAATTCCCATATCCAGTGGTATAATTTTGGTAGCTAGCCCTGGTTAGTAAAAAGATAGGACTATATATTGATTTTGAAGGAAGGTGCAAGAAATTAAACACATAGCAAACAATTAAAAAAATGTAATTCGGGCTGAACCCCGGTGGCGTAGTGGTTGTGCGCGGGACTGGGACCCACTGGGACGGAGGTTCAATTCCAGCAGTGGGGCTGGACCTCCTACTCCCACCACCAGAGAGCAGTGATGCCAAAAAAAAATGTAATTCAGTGATAAATAAGTTTAATTTTTGAAGTTATCTTGTTCTCTATTAAAATAAGAAATTTAAACCGCAGTAAATAGTGATAAACTAAAATCAAGCTCATTGTCATCAAGGCAATAGACTCCAACTTATCTATGTAGGTGTTCAAGGGTAGAGTCAAGGTTAGAAGCTGAGTGTTTCCATTTTCCCCCTTGGAAAAGCTGGTGGATTTGAACCACCAACCTCAGGCTAGCAGAACAACTGCAACTCACGACACCAGCCAGACTCCTCTTTCCTTTACTAGAGGGTGTGATTGAAGACACGGTCCTTTGTTGTACTTGGATAAATAAAGGTGCCACAATACAGTTCTGAGACATGTGGTCTCTGTTTCCTGCTTGGGCTTTGTTAGAAGAAAGATGACCTGCTGTGGCATTTAGACATTTTCAACTTATGGCTCAGAACCCTGTATTTGGGTCACCTCTGTCTGATCTTTAGATTTTAATTGAACAACATCCACCATCCTGTGAGGCATTTCCTCTAAGATTCATTAATTTTCTATGGGACATTGCAGAAAATTGTAGAATCCAAGGACTTTATGGAATATACTAAGGTGGGGGAGATGGAGCAGATAGCATCTTGGATATTTGGAACATCATTAATCTCTAACTCCTTGAAACTAGTCTGATTAATTTATCTAGAAGAAATTGTTATGCAAAATGTTATACAAAATGATATATAAAAGCACACATGTGTATGAATATGCATACATATACATTTATAAACATATCATTTGTTAAATATGATCGTACTATATAAGTGGCAGATAGCTGTACATGTAAAAAATTAATTGGCTATATGAAATATATTTTTACATATATATTATTTTAAAACATTCAGAAAAAATTTTAAATGTGGGAATTATAAGGGAAATCTGTGTTTAAGTTTCATAAAAGGGCGATCTTAATACATAGCAAGAAGATATATTACTGTGTAGCTACTGTTTCTTTCCTCCTTTTTAAATTTAAAGCTACATTGAGTGTAGTGAATGTGTGTAAAGCATAGTTGGGGCCTACAAACGATACCTGCAAAAATTTACTGAAAAAGACACATGCCAAGATGAGAAATTCACTGTAGAGCACAGTAGTATTCATGGTACACTTATGAGTCAGGAAAGTTCTTTCCAGTTATCACAAAGTGACACACATGTAGTTATAAAGTATGAGGTTTATTTTTATGATAATATCAATAATAGTTTAGTCATTACTGATAACCTAGTAAATTAATTAATGATCGCTAAAAATCAGTTTCTATTAATTAGATAAGGGGGATACACTGTCAGTGAGTCAATTCTGACTTTAGAGACCTAATAGAATAGAGCAGACCTGCCTCTGTGGGTTTCCAAGACTATAACCCTTACACCGCAGTGGTTCTCAACCTTCCTTATGCTGTGGCCCTTTAATGCAGTCCCTCATGTGGTAGTGTTCCATATGTGGGCACATCTGCATGTGGGCCGGACCACCTGGAGACAGATAGTGGAGTGATGTCTCGGCTCCTAAGACCAATGAAATTATGGTCAGAAAATGTACTAAATATAATATTAAAAGGGCTGAGCCCCGGTGGCGTAGTGGTTGAGTGCGGGACTGCGGCCCACTGGCTTAGTGGTTCAAATCCAGCAGCAGCTCTCCAGGAGCAAGGTTGGGCCTCCCACTCCCATCATAGGGCAGTGATTACCGCCTCCCCCACCAAAAGTACAATTTATGTTCATAAATAATTGTTCTCTACCATTTACATTCCTAAGATTGGTGAATCCAAAAGAGTTCCTGCAATAACTACAAGGAGCAGACTGTATCAATATTTCAGCAGCATATTCCAGTCCGCCCATGTCTTCTTTTATACTCAAAAATATCTTCTTATGTTACTTGATAAGCCCACAGGAAGACTTGGCTGCCCAAGGTCCACCCACATTTCAGTCACTCAAGTTTTCTATTTACTTTGCCATCACTGAAACAAGGCTGGGGATCCAGGAGGCGTGTACCAAGGAGAAAGGCCACACTACATAGGGTGGCCCTGTCTTGCTGACCTAGACAGCAATATGTTTTCTTTGTTGACCATATCTACAAGGTTAGGGATATGGGTACTGATTTTCAATATATACAAATTTCGCTTACACATACATGGTTTTGAGGTGCTGACCCTACAGTGAGAATTCTACCATAGGACCTAATGTTCTTCATATTGAATAAACTTGAGAAATGCCATGACAGGCTCCAAAAAAGCTGAAACTCAGGGTAGGCCTAAGTTTCCATTTCAGAGAATGAAATAGAAACCCATGACTTCCCTGAAGAGGATGCAACACCAGGAATCAGGAGGAAGCATTCAAAATTCAATAAGTCCCTTACAGTCAACCAGAGAAGGACACTGAAAGCAGCTCGCCAATGGAGAACAGCCACCTTCCCTCTAATGGGACTCTATGTTAGGAAGCGGGAAAGGGCACTCCCCTTATGTAACATGAAACTATAAAAACTTAGCTGTGTGTGGTGGTCAAGGTCGAGGCTACGGGAAACCGCTGCGCTGGGTAGTGGTGTGAATTCGACCCGAGCTTAATCATAGCAAATGCCATTTTCCTGGCTTCCTGGGTAAGCTTGTCTCCCCGGTCTAACACTACCACTGCCTCCTGGACACATAAACTACTACGATGAATAGATGACAGCTGAGGGTACTTCAAAAAGTGGTGGGGGGAAATGAAATTAATAGATCTATGAAAAGGGTATTAGAAGTCCTTGATTAATGTAAATAGTTCAAACAGAAGGTTGTTAGTTCAAGTCCACCAAGAAGTGTCTGAGAAGAAAGGCCTTGAAACCCCTATGTGTGGGAAAGAGAACCAGGAAAAAAGTGTTTGAGGAAAAACTCTTAACTTTCTTTTGTTAAAATGTCTGGGAGGCCAAGGCTCCCTTGGAGCAAACCTACACATTCGTGGATCAGAGACACAGCCCACTCTCATTCTCCTATGTAGAAGCTATTCCCCAGAATGTCCCTCCATAATACTGCCAAATCTAATGTGCTGTTTACAAACACATGGTCGCTGACTGTACACTTGGGAGTCAACTGCTAGAAGGTTATCTGTCTGAGGATTGTCTTATATGGATGATGATTGTTAGCCATCTCAGGCAAGCAGCCCCTATTGTGTCTCCCTCTTTAAGAGTAGGAACCACTCCCATGTGACAAGGATAATCGGTTGCTCCACTGAGGAGTGGCGCAAAGACTCCAGAAGTCAAGCCAACCTAGGGATGACCACTGTTAGGTGCTGTCTTGACTCTAGCGTCTGCTTATTTTGTTACATGTGTGCCCCTGGAGCAACCCCTTCCGATTGCATGTACAGTCCCTAGCTTGTCCCCCTCCTGTTATGTGCATATCTATTGTACAACCCCTTCCTGCTACATATGTGTGTACTGTGGCCTGCATGCCCCAGCTTTTATAAATTATAAGATGAAATTATATTACTAATTAAATTATTTATGATTAAATTAACATCATTACTAATTACATCATTAATTAAATTAAGTTATATACTATATTATATTACTTGTCTTCTCTACATTGACCTGTCTTCAAAAGTCATGGTGGTCTGGAGTTGAACATGCACATGCTTTTTCTTGTCTGATGTCTCTTTCATTTTACCTCCCAATTACACAACCACCCCTTGGACCCATTTGGCTGTGGGGAGACTGGTCCCCACACCCATGGAATGCAGTGTTGCTCTGAGACTCATGGCACAACCATGAGACATGAATGACTTGCCAACTGATAAAAAGGTATTATGAGAAGTTAATATGCCCTTAGTGCATGAGAGAGCAAAACAAAATAAATTTTAAGCATAAGTGGTGAGTAACCAGGTAATATGCAATACAATGAGGGTTAGGAGGAGAAAAAGGCACTCCTATAAAGTGACCAGATTTTAAGTGGGAAACCATTGACAGGGAGGCAAGGGGTGCTCTTGATTAAAGATTTGGTCTATATGGAGCAACAAGAATTTTCATAGAACACAAAAATAGTATTGTAACATATTTATTTTAATTTTAAAATGCCATGGGACATTGTTAAATTGTTTTTCAAAAGCGGGATACCTGGTCCTAATAAAATTAAAAAAACTAAAATTAAAAAAGCATCACCAAGTCAATGACACATTAGACCTACCCCTGTGGGTTTCTTGCTTGGGCTGGGCAGAAGCCGGTCAGGGTCCCACTTCCCTGCATTTGCCTGGAGAAATCTGATGTTGTGGGTTTGAATAAAGCAGCTAGAAGCCGACAAGCAATTCTTGGAGAGTCCAGACCCGATATGCTAATTGTTATATAATTCTCACCACCGCTTTAAAAATCCACATCTGGCTGCTAAACACGAGTTCCCTGACCTGTTGGCCTAGGTCACACAAGTTCATCGGGTGGTCTGGAGTTGAACATGCACATGCTTTTTCTTGTCTGATGTCTCTTTCATTTTACCTCCCAATTACACAACCACCCCTTGGACCCATTTGGCTGTGGGTCCAACCCCCCTCATAAAGTTAATTCTGTCTCTGCTCTCCCTTGTCCTGTCAGTTTACTCTCTCAGTCTCTCTGTGCCTCAGTTTCACCTTTACATTTTCAAGACTATAATTCTTTACAGGAGTAGAAAGCTTCATCTTTCTACTGCAGAATAGTGGCTGGTTTCAAACTGCAGACCTTGTGGTTACTACCCCAACACTTAACTACTGAATCAGCAAGGAAGGCCATGGGGATCCTATAAGAAAAGTAAAGTTCAACCTGGTTCGGTAAGACATGCTATATAGATACAATAAGGGAAATAACACGATTATCCCAAATTCGGAATCAAATGTTGACATGATGTGCATGTAAGGATGGATATTAAATGCACATGAAATTGAATTCTAAAAGTTATTATTTATTTTACTGTATTGTTAATTTATCATGTACAAATTTCTAATTGCACCATGCTTTTTTATAATACAATGGTGAATAAAATTTAGTAGCATTGGCTGAGCCCTGGTGGTGTAAGTGGTTGAGTACAGGACTGTGACCCACAGGCTTGGTGGTTCAAATCCTGTGGCAGCTATCAGGAGCAGTGCTGGGTAGCTCCCACAACCACCAGAGGGCAGTGATGCCCCCCCAAAAAAGAAAAAAATTAATAACATCAAGTCTACAACTTAACAAGGAAAACAATGGCTAATAAGTTAATTTTAAAAATATCTACTTAGTTTCATTTTCACTGTGGCATGATCACTTGGTGCAGGAAACGAGGAAGTCTCAGGGCAGTGTAAAAGGTTTGAGTTTGACTAGTGATCCTCAGGTCAGTGGTGGGAACCCACCCAGCATTGCTATGCCATCAGAAATGCCTGGCAATATGTAAAGATAACACCCAAGCAAACACTGCAGCAGTTCTACTCAGTAAAACATGAGGTTATTATGATTAGAATGTGACTCAACTGTAACTTGTGTGTGTGTTTTAGAAATATAGAAAGGCATTTAGAAAACACTTTTCTGAGGAGCATCTTTAAATGTTAAAATGGAATTGAGAAGAAGGTGTTGGGTTGAGGTCACTTTGAGGGCTTCAGGCAAAGAGACGAACTTCAAGGAAGGAAAGAGTCGAGGTTTTAGAAAGAACA
The DNA here is from genome assembly GCA_004026705.1 of Nesogale talazaci. Classification (NCBI taxonomy): domain Eukaryota; kingdom Metazoa; phylum Chordata; class Mammalia; order Afrosoricida; family Tenrecidae; genus Nesogale; species Nesogale talazaci. The sequence goes on from PVJH01003158.1 coordinate 124,459, forward strand.
CTGTATTTGGAGATTAAGAAACTAGAGAACTCCAAAAAGGAGTCTACTAAGTACTCCTACTTTGGAAGTTAGAGTGGTGAGTTTAGAAATTATTCTAAGAGCAAAGAGGAATGCTTAAATAGTCTATATAATTTTTTTTGTTGTTCCAGCTTTTATTACTTTCTATTTCCTTTTCTTTTGGGGGGGAGGGGGTTTGTTTTTTAAATCGTTTTATTGGGGTGCATACAACTCTATCACATCCATTCATCCATTGTATGTCAAACACATTTGTACATTTGTTGCCATCATCATTTTCAAAACATTTGCTTTCTATTTAAGCACTTGATATCAGCTCCTCACTTTTCCCTCTCTCCTCACATCCCCCTTTCTCATGAGCCCTTGATAACTTATAAATTATTATTATTTTGTCATATATTCCACTGTCCAATGTTGTCTGCACAGCAGGGAGGAGGGTATATGTAGATCCTTATCATTTGTTCCCCCTTTCTACTCCACTTTTCCTTTACTATGCTGCTATCACCAATCTCACTACTTATCCTGAAGGGATCACCTGCACTGGATTCCCTGTTTCCAGTTTCTATATAAACCAGTGTACATCTTCTGGACTAGCTGTTTTGTAATGTAGAACTGGGGTCATGAGAGTGGGGGCAGGGGAGAAAGCAAAGGGCATTTAAAGAGAACTAAATATAGGCATGTACCTAGGTAAATATATGTTGGGGAAATAGAATTATGTGCATATTTTTATAGGTTCACTATTAAGGCAGCAGATTGATATTGGGCCTTCCTCAAGGCCAGAGAACTTTGTTCTATTAAATTGCCATTCTGTGATGCTCACCTTCCCGACATGATCGCTGAAGATAAATGTGTGCATAAGCAAAAGTGGTGAAGAAAGCCAATGGTGCCTGGCTATCAAAATATATAGCATCTGGGATCTTAAAGTCTTGAAGGTAAACAAATGACCATTTAGCTCAGAAGCAACAAAGCCGAGATGAAGGAAGCACACCAGCCTGTGTCACCATGCGGGAATGAAGGGATCAGTTATCAGACATCATATTATTGTGTACTCACCTTCCTGATATGACTGCTGAAGAAAAATGTGTGCGTGTAAGCAAATGTGGTGAAGAAAGCTGATGGTGCTCACCTATCAAAAGATATAGCATCTCAGTTCTTAAAGGCTTGAAAGTAAACAAGAGGCCATCTATCTCAGAAGCAACAAAACCCACATGGAAGAACACCAGCCAATGTGACCACCAGGCATTGAAGGGATCAGGTATCAGGCATAAAATAACTAAAAATTACATTATTGTAAATGATGAGGAGTACAGATTGGGGATCCAAAACCCATCTGTATGTAACAGGACATCCTCTTACAGAGGTTTTTGGGGAGGAGACAGGCCAGTCAGGGTGCAGTGTAGCAAGAATGAGACATACAACTTTTCTCTAGCCTATGTAAGTTTTACACATATATTAGATGCTGTTTATGGCTTTTATAAACATTCAACCGTCTAAACTGTAGAGTATTAATTTCCTATGCACGTGATATGCTGGGGTGCATAATATACATAGATATGTTATATGGGGAGGGGTTGGCAGATAAGGAATGGCTTAATGACATTTTTACTTGAAGATCTCAGGAAAATATATTGATGGGCCTGGGTCGAAGTGAACGGGCTACAGCAGGGAAAGAACAGTGTACATATGAAGTGAAAAGAAGTAGCCTTATTTGCAATGGATTTATAATTACACCATGTAAGTTTAGTGTCTAATTGGATATCAAGTTAAGAGAAATGCCAAGAGACAGTTGGAGGTCTCTAGCCCATCAGGTTAATAATGGTGCCTTAACTCGACTTGTCACTACTTAGACTTACCTCAATTTTGACAACTCAGTCCAAAGGCTACCTGCTGAGCTATGGAACACAGAAAGCGACTTCCCCAGCTTGTCCACCCATATTTTATGCCACACCTGAGATGCTGCTTGCTAATACATGGTCCATGACTATGTACTTGGAGGTCAACTGCATAGAGGTCATCTTCCTGAGGGTTATCAGTCACCAGGAGCAATCATACCCTATAGCCTGTCCCACCATAGGTGGAGTCCACTCCCTTCTGATAAGGGTAGTGGATTGCTCCCCAGAAGGAGAACCCAAAGACATGGTCAAGCTAACTCAAGGAGCATCAAGGTTGGGCTGCGAGCTTGACTTTGGAGTCCACCAATCTAGTCATATGTACACCCCTAGTGCCTCCACTTCCTATTGCATGTAAACCCCTAGCTTGTCCCCCTCCTGTTGCTCGTGTGCCTATGGTACCATCCTTTCCTGTTCTGATCTAATTAGGGGGCTTGCATGTCCCCTAAGTGATTGGGAATTTATTCTCTCTCTCTGTAGGGACTTAGCTGCTGAGATCATGGTCATCCGGGAGCTGATCAATTGCATGCCTTATTGGATATCGCTTTAATTTTACCCCTCAATTATATAAACGTCCCTTGAACCCATTTGATGGTTGCCAGCTGGTGCCCCACGCAGAACTTTGTCTTCAGTGGCTGTATTTTCTTCAGTATACCTCAAGTTACTCTCTGATCAGCCAATTTAATTCTCTCAGTAAAGTAATCATTATTGTTGTTTTTGGTGCTCTGGACTTAGTTCAGACCCTATGGACAGCCTTGCTCTAAATCAAACCTTATTAATGTTAGGTCTGAGTCCATTATTGCAGGCACAGTGTCAAATACAACTCTTGAAGGATCTTGCTCTTTTCGGATAAACTTCTACTTTAACAAATGTGATACACTTTTCCAGGGACTGGTCTCTAGAAACATGTGCAGTGTACATAGGATAAAGTCTCACTTTTCTCTCTTATAAGAAGCATTCTGAGTCTATTTCTTCCAGAAACTGATTTGTTTGTTCTGGCACTCCACAGCACTTCCAGTATTCTTTGTCAATATCATAATTCAAATGCATCAATCGAATTATAATTGAACTATAATGATGGTAATTCCATATAAGATATACTCCTATCTAAATTCTTGTCACATCTTCTGTGCATAGAGGCTGCCTTAAAGTAAAATTATTCACATAGCCTATCTAAAAGACCTCATTTAAATATTTAAATATATACAAGGTACTTTTTAGAAATGAACAAAGGCTTACTGAGGACACATGAGTTTTGTAGTGACTAGTACACTAATGCCTGCCCCTGTAGGATGGGATTATATCTAGGCCTTGAATCAAGAAGAGTCCATTTTTATGGCAGAGACCAATACTATTTCCATTTCAGATTTTGACAGATGTCAAAAACAATTTTCTTTTAAGTCAGTTTTGATAGTTCATGACATTTTATCAAATATTTTCTAAGTATTGAACTAATTCATTTCTAGAGTACTTATTTTGTACAGAACATTGTTGCAGAATTACCATTTCTTTAAAAGATGTACCCATTTTAATATTAATTTGAATCAGCTGGATTTAGAAACCAAAGGGCCCAAGTCAGGGCTCCTTAAACTAAGGCGCTTGGGCCACATGGGGCCCACCGAGAGGACATTTATCAGGCTGCTGGGTGTTCTACTTAGCAGCCAACTCATCCTGGGCCCACAGTGAACTTATTCAAGTTTTTCTTTTTTTTTTAAACTATAGTCCGGCCATCCAATGGTCTGAAGGATAGTGAACTGGCCCCCTGTTTAAAAAGTTTGAGGACCCCTGGTACAAGCACTACCGGCATGATTCTCAGTCAGAGCCAGAACCTCTAACCCAGTCTCCATCCCCACTGTGCTGCTGGTGCCACAGCCAATCAGAGGGAAGCATGGACTCCTTTTTGACGTGACAATTTATTTCTGTCACAAAAGTTTATTAACACGGAATTCCTTGGTTTGAGCTCCCTCTGACCTTCTTTATCTTCTTGTGTGGCCTTAAGTCTGGCCCTCTGCCTCTTCCTCTCTCTACTCCCCCTTTCTTTCTTTCAGCTCTGCCCTGAACTCTCTCTTCCAATCTCCCCTCACCCTGCCGCCTTTACTCTCATTCCATTCTAAATGCTTGGGCAGGTATTAAGCGAGTGAAGGAAAACATCAGACAATGTACAATATGAAAAAGTAATAACTATTTGTAAATTATTAAGGGTTTGTGGGGGAGGGAGATGGGGAAGGAGAGGAAATATGGAGAGAAAAATTTTTTTCTTAAAAAAAACCCCTGCGAATTCAAACTCATGCTCTGAGTTCACTTTTCCTTCATTCTCATTCTAAGAGAAACAAGGACAGACTTCTAACAGTTTAACATAGGTTAAAAAGTTTGAAATCTTGGAAAATTTGCCAGTTGACTTTTATTCCACATACTAAGGAGCATAAGAAATGGAGATTTTTCAGAACCAGGATTCAACCTACTCTTTCAGGGCAAATAATTAATTCGCTAATGTTGTACTGAACTCTCTCATGGTGCTATGGGTTTGGTTTTGGTTTGTTTCAGGAAACCAGGTCTACGAGGAGCGTTGTAAGTGAAAGCTGAGACTGTCTCTCCTTGTAAAGATCCTCAGCAGCTGAAGGCCGACGGAAATCCTGAGTGAGGATTCACAAGATTGAAGCTTTCTGGAGAGTAGGAGATCTTCAGATCCTTTTCATCAAAATATTCAGGAACGATCCTACATTACCACAACATCTATCAGCAATTTGTGTGTGAACAAAAGAAGTTAGGTTGGTTAGAATTTTTTTTAAGGTTTTTCCCAGTGACAATTCAGACATTTCTTTCAGTTCTGACATTCTTTTCCAAATAAAGCCTGGGTCAGGCAATTGAATAGGAAGCTGACCTCACTTCACATGGAAAGCTCACTTTCTGAGTAAAGAAGCTATTCAGAAAGGTTAGTTCACAGAACTTTAAATTGAAAAAGCCTGGACAAATTATCAAATGAAGTTAACACTTTAAAGCTGAGTAAAAGGGCTGAGCCCCGGTGGCGTAGTGGTTGTGTGCGGGACTGCGGCCCACTGGGATGGAGGTTCAATTCCAGCAGTGGGGTTGGGCCTCCTATTCCTACCACCGGAGAGCAGTGATGCCAAAAAAAAAAAAAAGAAAGCTAAGTAAAATATAAACTCCCCTTAAAAAAAAAAGTCCAAACTTGAAATTAAGCTGGAACCAAGTCATTAAGGAATGTGAAAGACTGGGATATTTCCCTAATACACGTTAGAGTTCTCTGATAATATTTTGAACTTCACTAAAAGATGATGAAAAAATAAAATACATTTGAATACAGACACATATACCCATTTATCTTTACCTACCTACCTACCTTCCTAACCTAACCTACTCATCTATCATTGCAGGTAAAGGCTTATTCTTTTTTTTTTTTTTAACCAAAGGCTTATTTTTTTTTTTAAATTAAAATTAAATCTCATTGCTCTCGGCTGAGCCCCGGTGGCATAGTGGTTGTGCGCGGGACTGCGGCCCACTGGGATGGAGGTTCGATTCCAGGTCCATGGAGCAAAGGCTGGGCCACCTACTCCCACCACCTGAGGGCAGTTATGCCCCCCCCCCCACCACACACACACACACACACAAATCTCATTGGTCTCAAAGTATTCTGGCTAGTTTGGTGAGGGGGTAATCATTTAATCATGATATCCTGATTTTAATGCTACTATTTTTTTCAAGTGAAATGTAATCCATGTTCTATTACAGCAAGAACTTTAACCTGTAGCTTTCTCGGTCCATTCATTTTTTATGCTTTCTCCTTCTGAGACAGAGCCAGGAAGCACAAATGGAGACTGCTTAAAACTTGGGACTACATTTCATTCTTGGGGCTACATTTTCTAGAATACCTTTGCCCAGGACTGGCATCCTCAGTACCCGTCACACCCCCTGCATATCTAGACATGCCTCTTCCTATCCCCAGTCAAATGTGCTTGGTAAATTTCCATTGGTCTCTCTGAAACCCTTAGTGCATATCCCTTGCATGGTCTCTATGTCTACCCAACACTGGCTCTTCACAAAAGACGAGAAACCAATCCTTATATCACCTTCTCATTTAACAGGAGGGAGAAAGACTAGTGAAAGATAGCTTTCATTTCTTAAAGGCAATACAAATATGAAGTTTGATTTTCCCAACTAAAGTAAGTGTCTTAATTTATCTGTGTCCAGGAACCCTGGTGGCCTAGGAGGCTATCAGTAGGGTTGTGAACCTGAGCCCGTAGCTCGAACCATTGCTACCTGGGGCAAGAAAGAGGAGGCCTTCTACTCCCACAGAAAGTTACTGAGTCAGAAACCCTGGGCGATCCTCCTCGGTCCGATGGGGTTGCTATGCACCAGAACGGACCACACAGCAGTGTGCTCTGTTGTTTGTTTTTGGTCGCTATTGTGTTTTTAGTTTATTCTTGTGGTCCACATCTCATTTATCATTCGCTGAATATTATTGAAATAACAAAAGCAATGATCTATCTCATTAAAAATATTTTACCATACAGAGCAAAATAGTTGCCCATACAACAATTTATATACATCCAGTGACACTGATCATATTCTTTACATTGTGTCAAGATATTTCAATTAACATAGTATCAAAGTCTCCCAACCTTCTCATCTGTGTTTCAGAGTAATTGTTGTCTGCTTGCTCTCATACATAATGACTCTACTTGAGAGAGCTTTGTCTGGTTTTGTGTCTGGAAAAGGTCTTTGGTGTAGGGAAAACCTAAAAACACATGCTACTACTTTCCTGTAGAGAAAAGTGGTGTTTCTCCAGTTTGCAAGATAAAACCATTTTTGGTGCTTCTGTTACATTTGAGATTAAGATGGAGAATAATATCTAGTGCTTTAAGAATAGCTACAGGAGGAGAGCAAATGGATTAATTACATGAGTGAAAACAGTTGTTTTGCTATTTCCCCATGGTTGATGTGAATTTAACAAGAGTGATATCTTAAAACAACAGATTATTTACTGCTTGTTCACTGTGAGCCGAGCACTATGCTATACTTTAGACAAGTATTATTTAATAGTCCAGCATCTCTCAGATGAGGAGATCAAGGTGTACAGCTATTACCCAAGGTCAAAGGATGACTTGCAGTAATACATAGGATGGGTGCTGGGAGCTCAGGAGTCCTTGTGCACTGCAGTTAACACACTTAGCTGCTAGCCAAGGGGTGGAGGGTTAAGTACCTCATGTTAGAGAAGAGGGAAGTAGTTCACTCCTTAATGGACTTGACCACCATAACTCAGCTATCAGTATTTCCAGGTCAGTTCTCTTTCTTTCAAAATTTCTAGGAATTCCTAGAGGCACATAAAAGGAAATCCTTCATTCCTAAGAATGAATTCACCCATAATCCCCCTTGGCCAAGGGGAACTATATGCCCTAGTTCAATGAAAGAACTACCACAGCACTTATAAAAATGTTTCTATTTCCTGTATACTTTCATTGAGGGTAAAAATAGTGTGTGTGTGTGTGTGTGTGTGTGTGTGTGTGTGTTAATTTTGAAATTCATTTTAAAACACTGGGGTGGGAATGGATCAACTCATTTAAGATACTTACTTTTGATTTTCATTAGGTCTTTTAAAATATCAGTTTAAGAGTGGGTGGTTATATAATCCTTTTTCAATTTGTGGATTAAGAACGTAGGGTTGGAGTTTAATCTATCAATTAGGTCATAGCCAATGAGGCCTCTGTGTGGGCATGGCTTTCTTCGGGGAATTCTGGAAAATATGGTAGTATTTCCTCCTTGGAGACAGGAGAGACTCTCTCACTTCTTTAATCCCTGGGAGACATTGCAGCTGACAAGACACATCAAACCATGCAAGTGCCCTGAGCTGAACAAGCCACATGGCGGCTTCCAGATCTCTGAAATCGGAGAAGCCACAGAGAGATGCTTGCAGTGCTGAGATGCTTATAATGCCACTGGATCCAAAGATGTTGTACCCACTGGCTTGCGATCATCCTGCATTTGGCTTTATTGCATGTATTTCATGTGTCTGAAGAGGACTTTATAAACTGGTATCAGACATATGGGCTAATATCAGACTTATGACCTTGGACTGGACTGGGTTAGGGTGTCTCCTCAATATTTAACTGTTCTTATCCTCTTTCTTTTTCACATATACATGCTTATTAATTTGTTTCTGTAGTCTACCTAAACTAACACAAAGAGGAATAACTAAAAAAATCCAAACACTTTGCCACTGAATCAATACCAACACCTATCAACCCTGTGTGCATCTTTGCAGATAGTTCCCACTTTGCATCATGGAGCAGCTGGTTGAGTTTACTGCTGCTTATGGTTAATAACTCAATGGCTAACCCCCAGAAGCATTAGAAATAAAGAAAAGGGAAATAAAGAGGGATGAGAATTCAGAACAGAGGAGATGAGGAAAGGGAAAACAAAGAATGAGAGTATAGGAAGGGTAAGAGGTGTAGTGAGCACTGGAGATGGGAGAAAGATTGAGAATGGTGGGCTTCCAATGCGGGGCCCCTTCCGTTTGTTGTTTCAAGTCTCCCGGTGTCTTCCTCCATTTTTTTCTCTGGAGGGCAAAACAGAGGTGCATGCATATCACAAGGGTGGTCCCTTCTTTGGGGCTTGCAGTTGACTTTGGCTAATGGAGAGGCTGACAAATGATTGGAAGGAGCATAATAAATAGTAATCTCCGAGATGCCTTCTTGAAAGTTTTCCTGGGAATAGGCATGATGATGTGTGATGATCATGATCTCACGTACTTTGGACATATGAGGAGAGATCAGATCCTGAAACAAGACTTCATGTTTGTAAAGTAGAAGAGAAGCAAAGAAGAGGAAGACCTTGGACAAGCTGGATCGACACCATTGCTTCCCTAATGGGCTCAAACATAAGAAGGGTGCAGAACCAGGCAGTTTCACTGTCGTGCATAAGGTCTTTGTGAGCTGGAACTGACGTGACGTGATGTCATCGAACAACAACAAACTAGTGTCCTAAGCCACGACCTTATAATCCAGTTCCTCCTGCTGTGGTGACCCTCAACTATAAAATTATTTTCATTGTTACTTCATAACTATAATTTTACTACCGTTTTCAATTCTCATGTAAATATCTGATATGCAGAATGTATTTTCATTGCTACAAATTGAACATAATTAAAGCATAGTGATTAATCATAAAAACAATATGTAATTATATATTGTGAAATACTTATTTCTAATTCCAAAGACATGAAATTTTGTCTTGATGCATGGTGGAGCATGGGTAACAGTCTTCACACAGGGTACTCATATGTGGGCATAGCTGCATGTGGGCAGACCCACTGAACACTGAGAGAGGAGCGGTGTCTCAGTTCCTAATACCATTAGAAATATGTGTTTTCAGATAGTCTCAGGCAACCCTGTGAAAGGGTCTTTGAGCCCCAAACAGAGCTCAACCACAGGTTGAGAACCACTGCTCTAAGCCATCTTGTTTTTTTGTTTTTTGGTTGTTTTTTTTTTTCAGAACACTCTCAGTTTCTGGTCACTACTTTGCCCCTAAATCCAAAACACTAAACCAACTATGGTAGTTACATAATCTGTTTTCAATTTGGGAGGATTAAGAGTGAAGGGGTGGAGTGTAGCCTGTCAATTGAGTTGGACATTAATGAGCTCATTTGGAGGCATGAAGAAGATAAACAGTTCACTGGAGGTGGGACACATACTTACGCCCTGGGAGGCATAGCAGCTGACAAGAAACCTGGAATTATGTTTGTGCTTGTGCTGGAGGGGTCATTTGGAAACGGTGCTAAGATGCTAGTAAGACCACTGGGTCCACAATACTTCCAGCCCACTGGCTGGGATCTTCCTTCATTTGTTGTCATCGCAGGTGCTTCCTGAGTCTGAAGAAAACTTTATAGATTGGTGTCAGACATATGGCTTAAGATTGGACTTATGGACTTGATCTGGACTGGGCTGGGAAGTTTTCTTAATGAATAATTTCATATAAAGCTCTTTCTTATACCCATTTGAGAGTCTATGTATTTGTTTCTCTAGTCTACCCAGACTAACACACCCACTAAGTCTATTCTTACTTATAATGGCAGAAGCAGACAATCTCAATTTTCATCTGCATTTTCACCTGGTGGATTTACACCAATGACATTTGCCCAGTGTTGGGAATGTTACCTACATAATTAACTCTAGGTTTTTTCTCAATTCCTTGCAAATTGATCTTCCTTTACCATTATCACTGCAGACAGTCTCAATTCAAATATTCCAAATGCTTGGAGGGATGAATTCTGTGAAACAGAAGCTACAGACAAAGAACTAAGAGAACCAAATACAGGTTTTCCCTGGAAGTTAACAAGGCATTCGCTACTGCATTTAATGATTGCTTAGTGGAGGGGTCAATTAGGGATGATGTCAAGTAAAAGGGCCTCAAAACTCACTGCCATCGAGTCCATTCTGACTCATAGCAACCCCTGTAGGTTTCTGAGACCTTGGTTATGGAGGAAAAAGCCCAGTCATTCTCCGTCAGAGTTGCTGGTGGTTTCAAACTGCTGAGCAAGCAGATAGCAGACCAATGAGTAACCACTGCATGCTCAGGACCCCTTCAAGTAAAAGAGCAGAAAGGACTGAAAAACAAAACAAAACAGTCAATTGGGACTGAACCCTGGTGGCGTAGTGGTTGTGTGCGGGGCTGCGACCCACAGGGTTGCTGCTGGTTCAAATCCAGCAGCAGCTCTCCAGGAGCAAGGCTGGGCTTCCTACTCCCACCAGGGCAGTGAAGCCACACACACACACACACACACACACACACACACAAACACACACAAAATCAACTGATGAAGCCTGTTTTGTGTGTTTGTGTATAGAGATGAGCACATCCAGGCTGACAATGATGGGGAATTGAATGTCCTTTGAGCATTTCCTGGCAGGGCTCAATAAGCTTTGCCCAAGCAGGGCAAAGACCAAAGGGTTGCCTGCTGGTAAATAAGAGAGGGATGCTGGTGGGCAAAAATGAGATGAGGTCCTACTGATCAGAAGATCTGTACTCTGAACATCTTTCATTTTGAATTGTATCCTCTTGCCTTCCCCAATGAGTCCCACATTTATTAATGTACTCTGTGAGTTTTGTGTGGCCACCAAAATGAATAATTTAACCCAATTTTAAATGAAATTGAGGGGGTTGTGAAGGAATGGTTGGTATCGAAACTGGAAAAGAAGGTAAAATGTGAGAGGCTGCTTGACCTCCAATTGACAGGAACTAGTTTGGGGGTTGATTTTGAACTTGAGCCTCCCTGTGAAGGCAATGAGAGCAGACCCCATTGCCTTTTTACAGGGGAGAGAACATTTCCTCCTTGAGCCCCTTGCATAAACTGATTTAGAGACTCAAAAAACACTTATACTAGAACATTTCCTGATTGTGAGTAATCAATCTAAAGAATGGATATAAATTTTATTTATAAAATCTACATTCCAGCTGAGCCCTGGTGGCGTAAGTGGTTGAGTGCGGGACTGCAGCCCATCGGTTTGGCGGTTCAAAACCAGCAGCGGCTCTCAGGAGCAGCACTGAGGAGTGCCCACGACCACCAGAGGCAGTGATGCCAAAATCTACATTCCATAGGAATAAACAGAAGTATTCTGAAAGGATAGTGCTTTAAAAAAATAAAATAGGGCTGAGCCCCGGTGGCGTAGTGGTTGTGCGCAGGACTGCGGCCCACTGGGACAGAGGTTCAATTCCAGCAGTGGGGCTGGGCCTCCTACTCCCACCACCGGAGTGCAGTGATGCCAAAAATAAATAAAATAAATAAAAAAATAAAAATAAAAAACACCCCATCCATATATCAAATGGGCAGCAGTTGTCTGGTATTTGAAAGAAACTATCCCTTTTCTCATTAGATTATCAAGTCTGCAGAGGAATGAAAAGGTTAAAGCATCATAACCCAGGAGTCCTTGTGGAATGTTGGTTACGCACTCAGCTGATCAGGAACACATAGAGGGTTGAAATCTGCCAGCTGCTTCGAGGGAAAAAGATGTGGCAATTTGCTTTTGTAAACATTATAGCCTTGGGGTCCCTATGGGACAGTTTTACTCTGTCCTATAAGGTCTCTGTTGGTCAAAATTGCCTTGATGGTAATGCTTGTTTCTGTTTTATCAACTAAAAGTCACCTAGTCATTTTGCAGTGAAATAGTCCAACTATATTAAAAACACTAGCATGACAATTCCCAGCTTCCTAGATACACTATTATTGAATTAATATTAACAAGTGGGCTAAGTATTAGGGAATATTTTTTCTTAGTGGCTATTTGGAAAGAGATATGCCACTGATCTCTTAATCTGATCACATCCAGCAAGAATGATTTGCCCTAGGGTCTGAGCTACACTGTAATAAAATCAAAGAACATAAAAACGGTGGCAGGAGCAGTGCAGAAATTGGAGAAGCATCATTATGAATAGTAACAAGTATGGAGATGCATATGTAAGAGGGTAACTAGAGTCAATATATCCAGGGTTCTTTCATGATTTAGGGTAAATAGATAGTTATGGCTCATCTGCAAAATGATCTACTGGGTAGATATTTATGGATTATTATACTGTATATTATTAAGGATAAGCATGGTTTAAAACAAATAGAGAAAAGAGCAAATGGCACAGACAGGCTTTTAGTAAGGCCATCATTTGTAATATTTCTCAGGGAAAAAATCTCTTTCAGAAATTCCTCAGCATAGCTAATGTGCCATAGAAGGACTCTCCATTTTAGGAGTGCATAAATCCACATAAATTGCTATAATGAGGATTCATCCCATAGCCCTTTTGGCATAAATGCACATCTGGTCTCTGTTTGTAATGAAATCAATTCCAAGCCCCAAAGTGCATTAATAATAAAAATGTTCAACATATTACAACCAAATAAGCCCTGCAAATTTGTGTCAGTCAGATGCTGTTGCACAGGTATGTCCTTCGAACACTGATAGATGATGAGGTTAGAGAACATTTATCAAAAAGTTTAGGATTCCAAAATTTTTTATTGTAATTATTACTTCCACAGGAAAATCCATAGGCATGCAGGCATGCGAGGAGCTTTTGCTTAAGCTTGATTTATAATGTCTCATGGGCTTCTATATCTATAATACCAAAGACATTTTAGCAATGATTATATTATTATAAACAATTCTACCTGGTTTACTTTAAAAAATAACGAAACTATAGAATTAGCTCTATAACTTCCGATATTGTCTTACATCTGAAACTAAAATAAGGTAAATTTTTACAACCGGAACAATAATAGAGTCCAGGCAGTGGTTGCACATTGAGTTACTAACCCCAAGATCCACAGTTGGAACCCACCAGTTACTCTGAGGTGCACGATTAGGCTGTTCACTCCCCAAAGGAGCCTGGGAGTAGTGGTTACACGATCCATAGGTTAGCAGTTTGAAACCAGTGACAGCTCTTTAGAAGAAAGACAGGGCTTTCCATTCCCATAAACAATTACACTCAGAAACTCACAGGGACAGTTCTGTGCTGTCTTTATAGGGTCATTACTAATCGGCATAGATGCGATGACAGTGAGTTTGTAGTGTTGAGTATGGTTTGCTCTTGTCATGATCTCAGGTGTTGGAAACCCAGCAGAGCAGTTCCCTGCTGGTCTCTAGGGTCATTATGAGCGAGAATGGATTCAATGGCGGGGAGTTCAGTGAGGACAAGCAAGCAGCCATCATGATCAAAGGAGTAAAGACAGGATTTGTCAAGGATTTCATTTTCGTGACTCCACAGTAAATAGCAGTGCAACGAACCAAATATTGCACGGGGAGAACCTAATGCAAAAGATTTTTAAGGTGCTAAAAATGAAAACAACTTTGTCACTTGAGGGACTAAGGTGACCTAACCCAATGCACATTCAGTCCCTTGTATTTATGCAAAGGGTGGACGACAAATAAGGAAGACAAAATGAGAAGTTCGGATTACTATGTTGTCAAAGAAGACTGAAATATATTGTGAATGCCACACAAACAAACAAACAAACAAACATCTGTGTTGTTGAACGTATAGCCAGAATGTTCTTTAGAGTAGAGGATGGTAAGGCTTTGTCTCATATACTTGGGAAGAGTAGGAAACATCATGCTTTGCAACTCTGAATTCAAAAACCCTGTCAACTGGGAGAGTGACAAAATCCCCGAGAGTGTTTCATTCCGTAGTACACAGGGCTGTTGAGTTAGAGAGGGTTCCATGGCACCAATCACAACAACAACTTTCCTGCAATCATTTCTGTTAAAAGCCATGACCATTTTCTTCTCAGCAATTGTAAAACCAACAAAGCATCTAGCTTTGAAAGATCATCTTTGTGAGTCACAACATGTACCTTCTGTGTTATATGGTTGACCCAAGGTGAAGAACAGTTGCTGAGATCTGGTCCTTGGGGATCCCAAATTCCATCAGGAGCAAGGCATAGATAAGTGGATACACCTATAATAATGAGAAAAAGAGGTTTATTTCAAATAGTCAGACCAACTTTCCTATAATGTCTTCGTATACATATTAAGCTTAAAAACTAGCAAAAGCAAACTCAAAATAATGAAGCTGAGCTCAAATAATGGGGCTCAAATGCAACTGATATTTGAGAAGCATAATGCAATAAAAACACAAGCTATTTTAAGGACACTTCCAGGTAGCCTGGAAGGTAGAAAGAATAAAGTATATTAATTAATTTGATATGGTACCTGCTAACCTTCTCAAAAGCAGGGAGACATCTGTATCTTAAGCATCAGATATGATTTTAAAAAAAAAGATGGAGAAAGGCATCCTGAGTAGAAGTACAACAGGCTGTTTTTGGAAAACTTCAAGTTAGGGAGGTTTTTTGAACACAGTCCCCTGGAATGAGGAGTGTATTTACTGATGTTGAAAGGTGGAGAAGACTGGATCATAAATTCATTTGCAAAATGAAATATCATTTGCAAGTATTGTGAAATCCATGAAGAATATTAGTTGGGGGAGGGGGAACAGAAAATCTAGGCTTTACAAACTTCTCTGGCAACCTTATGGAAGTTGAATCTGTAGGAGTGATGTGAAGGTTGTACTACAGAGAAGACTTGAACTAAGGTAATTTAAAATAAACACTTTGAAAGAAGCAAAACATCACAGAAACATGTTGTTATTGTGCCTTGAGAATTGGGAGGGAAAATTCTAAAAAGGAACAGAGGGAGAGTGGTAATATCTCAAAATGGATTGACAGGTACTAAGAGTGTTAAAGATCTTTTATTTTTTAAATTCTCTTTCCTAGTTCTCATAGAACAATAACAACACGTCTCTGTATTGCTTTGCTGTATGCAAAGTGTTTGTTTTCAAATAGGCCATTATCCTAATCTTCACAACAAACTTCTAAAATAGAGATGGGGTAGAAAAGCATTATTATCTCCTTTTTCAAGATGAAGGATCTGAGGCCCCTGATTAAGGGCATAAGGCAACAAGGGAGGTGCACCTCAAAATAAAGTAAAGCTTTCTGATACAAAACCACAGCAAACACTAAGGAATAAATATACCCTGTCCCTGTCTAAGAAGAAAGAATTCTGAATATTTATAAAACTTTGCTGAAAAAAAATTAAACATGTACTTTTAGAAAAGACAATATACTTGATGGTCATGCCATCTCTTCGAGGATAGACTTCAGCATGATATATCATATTGGCGTTTTTTCTAGGAAAAACAAGTTTTCTTAAAGTAATGAAATCAATAATATTCAAAGATATATTATTTACTACCACCCAAAAGATACACATTTCATAAAAATATCCCACAGTGACACTGATTAGTAAATTTTTTATTTGGAGAATAAAAATTTAATGAATCTAATCAAGGGTTAAGGGTCTAGAGATCTATGTGAAAAAAAAATTAAAGACCTATGTAGATCATATCACAAAATGAAGACTTTTTTTTAAATTTAAGAATTGTAATGATGTTACCATGGAGATATCATGCATTATTATTTTTTTTTTTTGGCATCACTGCTCTCCAGTGGTGGGAGTAGGAGGCCCAGCCCCACTGCTGGAATTGAACCTCTGTCCCAGTGGGCTGCAGTCCCGCGCACAACCCACTACGCCACTGGGGCTCAGTCTGATATCATGCATTATTACAGCAATAAAACCTGCTGACACATTTTTAGTTCTTATTTAGCTCAAAAAAAAAACAAAAAAAACCCTCCCCAACACCACCACCACCAACAACAACAAAAAAAATGCAGGACTACTGTCAGTAGTGGATGGACTAGCAAATGGGAGGTTTACTCCTGTCAATACAGCTCCCGTAACAGAGTCTTTAGCAACTAGAAGGCTTGTAAAAAGAACATGACACCTCTTCTGTTGCTACATGCTAAACCACTCAACGAATAGCTTTGAGTATCTCAATCTCTTTATCTGCCAGGATACATGCTGAAGTGGGTGACACGCATACCACTAACTCCTAGAAATCCGATGATGCATTGTGGACTCCTGCACGCACTCTCCGGCTCTTGGGGCTTGCTGGAACACATGACCTCCCTGTAACTCCACCAACACACCGAAATCCAAGGGTGCAAATCATTGACCTCACTCCTATTCCCACCAAAATCTCACCTGTGACTTCTTCAGATGGCATTGGCAACACTGGCAACAGACCGTCGTTTAATTGAGATTGAAATTTGATCAAATGTGCTGGGAAAGATATTTGTAGCAAACTTTAGCTGAGGGCTTTAGGGTAGTTTTACCTATAGTTCCTGTAGGACATGGCTGCTTGGCCACCTGTCCTTGACGGGTCTTGAACCACATGATTTCTCGAGCTTCCACGGCCTCGCAGCTTTCTTCAAGAGCTGGCACTTGGGATGATGCTGATGGAAAGTGTGTGGTAACGTCGTCAAGCACGTCAACAGGGGGAGAAGGGGTGCTGGTACTCCTGTTTTTCCTTCCCGACATTGACGGGGTCGTGCTTCTCCCTGGGCCCCAGGTCGTCGTTCGGATGGTTGCACTGGTGGTGGTGCTTCCCAGGCCAAGAGATCCTGTGGTAGAGATTTCTGAAATAAAAATCAAAAGAAAACACCCACATTGCTTGTTCAGTCAAGGGCCTTGGGGTGGCCTGCTTCTTCCAATTACATTTTTATGTGACCCTTTAACTAACTTTGAACACGGTAAAAAGAAAACCAATACCAAGGTATCAAAATGCCATTGGCATTCGGAAGCAGCTGTCTGATGACTGCCAAGCCTCCTTTCTGTCAAATAGGCTCAGGCTCAGACTAGAGCTCCAGGAGGTCTGTGACTGTAATCTCAATGGAAAATGGCCCTGGTAGCACCATGAGATAACATTTGACGGATAATGGAAAGGTCAGCAGTTGAAACGCACAGAAGAAAAGTTAAGCTATCTGTTATCATAGAGGCTTACGGTCTCTGAAGCCATAAGAAGCAGCTCTCTGTCCTACAGGGTCAGCATGAGTTGGAACGGACTGGACGACAGTGAATTGGGTATGAACTTATCGTCATGGAAGCGGATTGCCAGGTTTTCTTTTAGATTACCACTAGCTGGGTTGAAAGCACCAGTTTTCTGGTTAGTAATGGAGAACAGATTATTTGCAACAACTAGTAACTTTAAAAAATATATGTGGCTGTAATCAAATAAAATTACAATGCAAAGTAAATACTATTCTCATAAGACAATTAAGAAATTATTGACTTTTTCAAAATGCTTATTAAATATTTCTGGCCTTTTTGAAAAGTTGGGAATTAAACTGAAAGCCCACGCTTGGTTTTTTTTTTTTTTTTTTTTGAAACTCCACTCTTCAAATGATCAAATTTAGTATAGAAAGGGACAAATATATATAATACTTATTTTGTTAATATGCAATACTCATTTTTTGAGAAGTTCAGAATACATGATTTGAGAATGTGGCAAAAGGAGAGTGGGAGAAAATGAAGGATCAGAAATTAAATCGCTCACATGAAAAAGCAATTACAATTTCAGTCTTCTTGCCATAAACTAGCGTATGACCCACCTCAGGACTGGAAGATGTCTAACTGAATGTCAAAGTTAAAGGAAAGGAAGGCGCCAATAGGTCACATCATGATAAAATGGAGACCAGGTTGAAATGCTAAGGCTTTCATTGGCTTAGATTCACAAGCAATGGACATGGAAATAGCAGAAAAAATCAAAAGTCGAGTCACATTAGTTCTACTCTGCCTAATAATGTAACTATGAGTTAGAATCGGCAGCAGTGAGCTTTGTGTGGGTATTTTTCTGTCCCATTGACGAGATGCGATCAAGTCATTAAACTTATGATACATCAAAGATGCATCTTAATAATGCCCTAGAAATAATCTCTGGAGAACCATCTTTATAAGAAAATATATTCATGTTCTCAGCATGGGGGTGAAAGATCTACCATTGGTCTGTATACATGCACTGCTTTCATCTAATTCAGAACAGAGTCAACTCTTACTGCTGCTGGTAACAACGAACTGTTAGGACAATGCATTTCGTTAGATTGAAGATAGCGCCAGTTTAAGCAGACAAGGAATCCTGTAGCAAGTTTCCAGATCTTCATTATTCACTGCTTGCTTGTTTTTATATTTACATAACATCACCTTGACCTTTCTTAGTGTATTCAATAAATATGAGGGCACTTCAAAAAGTTCATGGAGGGGGGGAGTAGGGGGGAAACTTATTACATTGATTGATGTATGGCCCCCATTCCAGGTGGATGAACATCAGCAAAGTGGGTGAAATGAGACAACAGTCATTGTAAGACATGAAAAAAAAGAATAAATTATAAATCAAAGGGGGCTTGGGGGAGAGAGAGGGAAAATGAGGAGCTGATGCCAGGGGCTCAAGTAGCAAGAAAATGTTTTGAAAGAGATGATGAAAATATATGTACAGATATGTTTGACAAATTGGATATATATGGATTGTAATAAGAGCTATAAGAGTCCCCAACAAAATGTTTTAAAAAAAAGAAAAACAAACAAAAAAGTTCATGGAAAATGAAATTGAAAGACAATAGAAAATTTTTCACAAAATGAAGTCTCTTACATTAAACTCTCTAAAACACAATGAGTAGGCCATGAGCACAGTGTGTACATTAACTTTCTGAGCATTTAAAGACTTAAAACTGAAGCATCTTCTGAAGTACTGCTATTTCATCTTTGCTTTCTTGTTCCTAGGCCTCTTTTCCCTTCCTCTCTCCTTAGCTTTTCCTTTTTATTACATTTCTGCTCTGTGTAAATTTTTTTGATCACAACTCAATCTGTGTGAAATTCAAGTGAGAATATGTGGTATTCTTTCTTTTCCTCCTTCTTGCACTTTCCCCCCCGCCTTCTTCTACACACACCCCCAATCACCAAATCCACAGAAGACTCCTCGCTTATATATCTCATAACTCTCTTTTCTTCAAACCACCAGGACTTTTGTTCAGACCACCATTGCCAATTAAAGATAGCAACCATCAAACCTTCTTGCCCACAGAAACAGTATCATAGTAAAATGCCAACTCTGACATTTCTGTATTCTTTTCTAAAAATAAACATCAAGGATCCATAAAATAAAATTGATACCAAATATTTAACACAATTCAAGCATGTAAAATATACATATTTCAATATATCAAGTGAGACTTAATTAAAAATTATAAACCATAGAAATGCTATTCTAACCTATCCTTTGTGTGTGAAATGATTCAAAAAGTCATCATTACATAAAAATTAACTTTTAACATGACTAAATTCAGATGAAATATAATCTGATTCAAACTGATTCATTTAGCAATGGTGCAATACTGTTTGGCATGATTGAACTATACAATAGTATATGTATTAACTCCCAATTAATAATAGATTAAAAATATAAAACAAATCTCACAAAGTAAATATATATATTATATATAATATGTAATCTAATTCTTTAAAGTGTTGGTGCTGATAAACACCTGTAAGTAGTGCTAAAGTTGAGATATATTTACATTTTGTGTAAAATTTTACATTTTCTAGAAAAGCTTTTATTTCAAATTACATGAAGAAATTGTAAAGAAATAGTTAAAAACTAACTCATTCCATTTCTTTTCTTCAGAATTCCTTTATTTCTAAATGATGCCACTTCTTGTTCTCCTTTTAAAGGAATAACTTCAGCAAATTTTTATTTTTTGACAATTGTATCAATAAAGGGTAATTTTTTGTTTCAAAAAGAGGATTCGAGGGCTGAGCCCTGGTGGCGTAAGAGGTTGAGTGCGGGACTGTGGCCCGAGGGCTTGGCGGTTCAAATCCAGCAACGGCTTTCAGGAGCAGCACTGGGTTGCACCCACAACCACCAGAGGCAGTGATGCCCAATAACAACAAAAAAAGGGGAATTGGGCTGAGCCCTGTTGGCGTAGTGGTTGTGCGCGGGACTGCAGCCCACTGGGATGGAGGTTCAAATCCAGCAGCAAGGCTGGGCCTCCTACTCCCACCACCAGAGGGCATTGAGGCCCCCCCCCCCAAAACAAACAAACAAATAAAAAAGTGGATTCATAGTTCTCTGTTTGCTTTAGCTTTATCATGAAAAAATAAAGATTCATATCAGCTACCTGAAGTATCTAAAGTGACATCATGAATAATGACTGCATTCTTAAACGCTCTAGAACAGCCCTTGAAAGTGCCAATATTGGTCTCTCCCCATCCAGAGGACAGAAGAGTGATGAAAAACAAAAGCTCTCTAGGAACCATTGGTTCAGTCAGTGGAGGAATGATGCACACACATCAGTTTCCACAACCCTGACACCAAAGGAACTGCCTAGTGTCTGGCTACCATCTACCCCAGTTCTGTGAGGGTTCACAATGAAAGGTTCTAGAGCGAAAGGGAAGGAAAATAAAAATCATAAAAGACAGCAGGCTTACTGGTAGGATACAAATTGCTAGGACTATCAAAACTCTTATTCGTCCTTCAGGTCTGGAGTTGAGCTCAATCATTTTGAATAATAAACTATTTAAGATCAAAAGGGTTACACTTAAACCAAGATAAGTTCAAAAATTAAGAGAGAAAGAGGAATGGAGACAAGCAAATCAAGGAGGGAGTGGAATACATGATGGTATATGGAGCGATTGCAATGACTGGGCTGAAACAAAATACGTGCTATTTTTTTTTAATTAAAAGATTATTTTGGAGGGGCTCTTATAACACTTATAACAATTCATATAGCCAACAATCCATATAACAAAACATGCATCAATTATATCAAGTATATC
Source organism: Nesogale talazaci (assembly GCA_004026705.1). Lineage (NCBI taxonomy): Eukaryota > Metazoa > Chordata > Mammalia > Afrosoricida > Tenrecidae > Nesogale > Nesogale talazaci. The sequence continues at coordinate 145,577 of PVJH01003158.1, forward strand.
TGTGCATATGCTGCCATCATTCTTTTCTTGACATTTACATTCTATTGAGCCTTTGGTATCAGTTTCTCCCCCCTTGATAAATTAATGCTTATTATAATTTTCATATCTTACACCAACCATTGTTTCCCTTCACCCATGGTTTCTGTCCTTTGTTCCCCTGGAGGTGTGTGTGTGTGTGGCTATGTGCTGATCATTGAGATCGGTGACCCCTTCCTCCCCTTCTCTCCCCAACCTCCCCCCATACCTCTTGTATCACTATTCCCATCCCTGTTTGTTTTAACTATAAAATGTAAAACCTACTCTACACGCTGTCATCTAATTTACAATAAAAAGTATAAAAATAATAACCTCCCGTTCATTGGAAGAAGTTTTAGTAGAAACCTTTGCTATTCAGATAAACCCCCTTGCTTGCTGAGGAAGAACCAGGTGCCCAACCTTCAGTATGGATTACAACTCAATGCCCAGAAGACCAGAGTCCTCCCAGTGGAAGAATCGGTCACCTCACAATCAATGGAGGAAAAGGTTGCGTTGAGAAGGATTTTGTCTTGCGTGGCTCCGTAATCAATGCTCATGGATACAGCAGGCAAGAGATCAAACAATACATTGCTTTGGCTCTTTCTGCTGCACAAGATCTCTTTTGTGTTGAAAACAAAGATATTTCAATATTAAGGTTCTCCTGACCCAAGCACTGGTATTTTAAATTACCTCATATGCATGTGAAAGTTGAACATTGAAAATGGAAGCCAGAAGAGGAATTGATGCATTTGAATTGTGGTGCTAGAAAAGAATTTTGACAGTAATATCAGATGTCAAAAGAGCAAACACAAATATCCTGGAAGAACTGCATCAGAATGCTCCTAAGAAGCAGCATTGATAAGACTTTTTCAGGAGAGACTAGTTCCTGGAAAAGGCCATCATGCTTGGTAAAGTCGAGGAGCAGTGGCAAGATGAACTGAGACAGTGCTGCAAGTATGGACGTCAGCATAAGAATCCTTTTGAGGGTGGCGTATCTTCTGTTTCACAGAGGCTCACTCTGACTAGAAACCAAATCGAAGACGCCTGACAACAGCACATTCTACTTGTCCAGGCACCCTTTAAAGCTGAGGAAAACAATCATTTTAAGGCAAGCCCTACTTTTACAATTGTCATCTTCTTCTTGCTGAGAATGCTAGATTATACTGAAGAATGCTTCCCAAATTAATGTGTTTTGCATTTTTCATATCGGTGGGCTGTGTGTTTTTCACTGAAACTTGTAAGTGAAAGAAAGGCTCGATGATCTAATTCCAGATATTTGTTGATGAAAAATTTAGGAACCGCAATAAAATACTGTCCAACTCTTATGTTTTGGACATGTCATAAGGAAGGCTTTATTCCTGGAAGACGACATTAAATTTGGTGAAGATGGGGCCAACATCAACTTTGAAGACCATATTCACACACACACACACACACACACACACACAAGCATGCTGGAAATGGTGATGATGGTGAAGGATTATTTTCCTGAGTATGTAAAATCATGAGCTGTTAGCTGGATGACTAACAACAACCTTTGGGATAGAGAAAAGTTTTCTTTGGAATGATTTCCTTATGATAAAACTTCATAGCCCCACACGTAAGTACCTGAGAAGCACATGACCTACACCAAATGAGAAAGCGCTTCTAATAATCATCACTTTACTGAGGTTCTTAAGAGATGAACTTGGTGACAGTCAGAGCTAAACTTTTGAACAAGATGGGCTGTTTTTCAAATCTCTCAGAGGAGGCTCCCTGGAGGATGGATGCTGCCTGTTTGCCCCTGCCCACTCTACACGATCAAATTCCATAGCTGTTTTACCCTTAAGTTCCAAAAAATGATTACTCTACATTTAAAAACAAAAACAGGGCTGAGCCCCGGTGGTGTCAGTGGTTGAGTGCGGGACTGCGGCCCGAGGGCTTGGCGGTTCAAATCCAGCGGTGGCTCTCAGGAGCAGTACTGGGTAGCTCTCACGACCACCACAGGGCAGTGATGCCCCCTGTCCCCCCAAAACTCAAAAAACTAAATTTTATAATTCAATGTGTAAGAAGCTTCTCCAGTCAATAGACTCAATCAGACAAATCATAGCAGGGCATCCAACTAGGTATACCTTCTACAAGATTTTTCCCCCCCTATTCCTATGAAAACAGAACCAAAACCCAAACTCATTGCCATAGGGTCAATTCTGACTCACAGGGACACCATAGGGCATGGTAGAACTGCCCTTGGAGTTTCTGAGACTAACTTTTTTTTCCAAAGATTTTATTGGGGGCTCTTACAGCTCTATTAACATTCAGTACATCATTTGTATCAAACATATTTGTGCACATGTTGCAATCTTCATTTCCAAATATTTTCTACTTGAACCCTCGGTATAAACTCCTCTTTCCTCCTCTTTTTAAAATAAATCATTTTATTGGGGGCTTGTACAACTTCAATCACAATCAATACTTACGTCAATTGTATGCATACCACATTTGCACACCTGTTGCCATCATGAACCTTCTTTCTCCCAAGGAACCTGGTGGTTTCAAACTGCCGACCTTGCAATGAGCAGCCCAACAAACTCCTAACCCCTATGACACCAGGACTCCTTGACAGGCCCCAAGGGGTATGGAAATTCCTCTTTCAAGATGTTTACTCACTGTCATAGCAGATTTGCAATATTTTAGAACAGATTTCCCCTTTAGGTTAGGGTAAGGTATATAACGACCTCTATTTAACTGACTCAGATGTCAAAAGTCAAGGTGCAACTAAAGAGATAATATTGCTATTAGAAATCACTTTAATAAATACATTTTATCCTATCCTTTATAAAATGACTTCCCAGCTTTAAAAAAATATATGCAGTCATGAAGAACATTGAGTACAAAGGGAAAAAAAATTCCAATTTCTGAATATTCAGATTTCAATTGAGTATCTACTTATGGAACAATACCACTTACAAAAAGGGAAATAATGATTTTAAAAGTTCCGTTTGTGATAAATTGGATAGTCTGGATGGCTGCCGACTTAGTTTAATACAGACATACTGTTGTTACAATCTATATGGAACGTATTTCTTGGGAACTGTGCCGCAGAGAGAAGTCTAGAAACAGGGCCATACCATTCTGCCTGACCTTAAGCAGAATAAGAGTCAATTCAAAAAACTGCCCCTGATCCCCCATCTCCTCCACTCCATTTACTGCTATGTAAGAGTCCCCAGAGCTCTGCTCAATGCCGGCTTTTGGCAGAATAAGTAGTAGTGATATACGCACTGTCACCAGTGCCCCAGAAAAGATTTGTCTTATTGCTAGGCACTGGAAAAAATAAAATGAAATAAAAATTTAAGTCAGAGTCACACAAACCGCTCAATCCCTACCCTCTATCAAACACTATGGGAGTCTAGGTGGCATAATTGGCAACATGTTGGGCTGCTAACTGCAAGGTCAGCAGTTCAAACCCACAAGCTGTTTCTTGGGTGATAGATGAGGCTTCTACTTTCATAAAGGCTTACAGACTCAGGAACCCATTGGGAGAGTTCTGCTGGGACCTACTGGGCTGCGG